>JADBJO010000641.1:406710-456710 GCA_016801955.1 Conus betulinus | reverse complement strand
TGTTGTAACTGTTTGTTTACCCAGTGCATATCGCATTTAAAGCATACTGGAGTGTTATTTATCCAAGAAAAAAAATCGAAGAGAAAAGAAGAAAGAAAACCCCACCGTGTTTAGTCTTTTGCAAAGCTGTGTGTACATTTTTGTGCCTCAGTGCCAAACCGCTGGGACATAAAGAGTATGGTTTATCTTTGGCTTAGTTAAGCCCCTACATTACTTAAAAAAGAAAAGCAATAGGTATATCCTCTGTATGCAAACCGCATTCAAACTGCGCTTCATGAAGATCGGTCTGTCTAGCTTTGTTTGTTAGGGTTCCTTTGTGTAGTCCCAGATAATCATTTTTTTTTAATTTCTCGATTCTGTTCAACACGTTCTGTTAATTGTGTTTTTCAGTTAGTTCAGTAATTTTTTTTTTATTTTTTATTTTTTACAAAAATACGTTTGCCATAACTAATGAAAAAAAATATGCAGTATCTTACTTTAGACCGGATGTAGTGTGTGTGTGTGTGTGTGTGTGTGTGTGTGTGTGTGTGTGTGTGTGTGTGTGTGTGTGTGTGTGCGCGCGCGCGCGCGTGTGTGTGTGTGTGTATGTGCATGTGTGAGTGTGTGCATGTATATGTGTGTGTGTGTGTGTGTGTGTGTGTGTGTGTGTGTGTGTGTGTGTGTGTGTGTGTGAGAATGAGTGTGTGTGTGTGTGTGTGTGTGTGTGTGTGTGTGTGTGTGTGTGTGTGTGCGCGCGCGCGCGCGCGCGCGTATCCTCGCATACGCGCATTCGAATGCAGGTGCAAGTGTGTAGCCTGCAGAAAACCATGCTCTTTGTGTGTAACAGGAGTCAGAAAAACAGAGTCATCAGAGACAGGAGGAAAAACACCAACAAGAAATAGCACAGGTGAAACAACAATGCGAAGAGAAATTCAAGTCCCTGGAGGAGGAACAAGTGAGTGTATATGAACCATATTTCAACCAATATAGCTAGTATAACCCGAAAATCCCTGGACTAATGATAAGTTTGTGAACACGCATATGATTAGTGAACTTCTTGGGAGGTAGATTACGTAATAAACACGAACTGTATTGCTATAGATAGTTTTGGAGATCCCTGAAAGAGGAAAAGCGAATGAATAAGAAATATATATTTTCTGCAGATAATTATACTCTTTTCTTCTTCTTCTTCTTCTTCTTCTTCTTCTTCTTCTTCTTCTCTCATTGATTCTTTTTTTCTTCTTCTTACCGAAATCCCTGGATGGAAGACAAGTTAGTAAACACATGAGTTACATTTTGAAGACAAGTTAATAGACATGAACTGTGTTCCCATAGATAATCGCTGAATCCCTGGAAGGAAAGCTAGTTATTAAACGTGAATTATGTTCTTACGAATAATTACCTAAATCCCCGGATGGAAGACAAGGTTAGCAAGCATGCATGAACTATATAACAATAACAAAATTACAGAAATACTGGATGGAAGACAAGGTTAGCAAGCATGAGCTACATAACAATAACAAAATAACCGGAATTACTGGATGGAAGACAAGGTTAGCAAGTGTGAGCTATATAAACAATAACAAAATTACCGGAATTACTGGATGGAAGAAGACAAGGTTAGCTAGCATGAGCTATATAAACAATAACAAAATTACCGGAATTACTGGATGGAAGACAAGGTTAGCTAGCATGAGCTATATAAACAATAACAAAATTACCGGAATTACTGGATGGAAGACAAGGCTAGCTAGCATGAGCTATATAAACAATAACAAATTACCGGAATTACTGGATGGAAGACAGAAAAAAAGTCAGTAAACATGATCCACAATTCCACAGAATTTCTGAAATCCTTGCATGTGGAGAAGTGTGTCAACAAGAACTCTATTCCTATAGTATTGCTGAATTCACTGGACATAAGACAAATGAGTATACAAGAACTATGTTCCTACATAAAATGCCCCCTCCCCCCCCCCCCCCCCCCCCCCCCCCCCCCCCCCCCCGATGGAAGACAAGTTCGTGAACATGCGCTATATTCTTATACAAGTGCTTACGCGCTTCGACCCCGTCTCACCCCGGTGAGTTTGTCTGTAGTGTAGTGTTTTGATGTCCAGTTTTGCGTCTGTGAACGGAAATTGCGTCACGACGCAATGCGTCACGTGATCGCCGACCCGACGTTGCTGTTTGTAGGCCACCAAGGATACTTGATACCAAATTTTGGTGGCGATCGGCCTGGAACTGTGGGCGTGTATAAGCGAACAGACAGACAGACAAACTCATTTTTATATAATAACCTCTTTGGGTGAAGGACAAGTTCGTGAACATGCACTATATTTCAACACAACCTGTCTGGGTGAAGGACAAGTTCATAAACATGCACTGTATTCCCACACAACTTCGTGGATAGTGGACAGGTTCGTGAACATGCTCTATATTCCTACACAACCTCTCTGGGGGAAGGATTAGTTCGTGAACATGCACTATATTCCTACATAAACTTCCGTGGTGAAGGATTAGTTCGTGAACATGCACTATATTCCTACATAACCTCCGTGGGTGAAGGATTTGTTCGTGAACATGCACTATATTTCTACAGAACCTCCCTGGGTAGAGGACAGGTTCTTGAACATGCACTATATTCCTACATAACCTCCGTGGGTGAGGATTTGTTCGTGAACATGCACTATATTCCTACATGATTGCCCTGGATGAAGGATGACGAGTTCGTGAACATGCACTATATTCCTACATAACCTCCGTGGGTGAAGGATTTGTTCGTGAACATGCACTATATTTCTACAGAACCTCCCTGGGTAGAGGACAGGTTCTTGAACATGCACTATATTCCTACATAACCTCCGTGGGTGAAGGATTTGTTCGTGAACATGCACTATATTCCTACATGATTGCCCTGGATGAAGGATGACGAGTTCGTGAACATGCTCTATATTCCTACATAACCTCCGTAGGTGAAGGATTTGTTCGTGAACATGGACTATATTCCTACATGATTGTCCTTGATGAAGGACAATTATTTTCTTAAACCTGTATTTTGTTTGCTGAAATCTTGGGTGGGGAGGTTAGTTAGTAAACATTACTATAGTCCTGCATCATTGTCCATGGATGGAGGACAGTCCATAGTCATTAACTATTTTCCTACAAGTTTTAATTGTAATTCATAGCCAACCGCCAAGAAAACGTAGACAAACGAATCACAAGACAAAACACGACGCGTTTCGACCTCTTTAGGTCTTCTTCACTTCAGCGCAAGACGGGCATTGGATGCTGAAGTGAATGAAGATAAGTGATTGCTCGTTCATTTTTGTTGTCCTGGGTGTTTTGTACCTTGCCTGAAGAAGACCTCAGAGGTCGAAACGCGTCGTGTTTTGTCTTGTGATTCGTTTGTCTATGTTTTCTTGGCGGTTGGCTATTAATTACACTTAAAATTTGTTTAGATTTCCGCCTGCAGTCGCCTTACTTTGCAACTAGATCTGGTTTCCTACAAACTACCCAAGTCACTGGATGGAGTACAAGTTTGTAAACATAAACTGTGTTTCTGCTTAGTTTGTAAAAATTCAGATGAGCACATGTTAATAAACGTGAACTGTACTTCTTCACGTCGATTAAATCCCTGATGGAAGACAATTTAATAAAATGAAAGTATTTTTTGTACCGGTGCTGAAATCCCTGAAGGAGGACATGTTAATAAATAAATAAACGTGAACTGTATTTTTACATAGCTGCTGAAATCCTGAAAGGAGAATTAGGTCATAAGCATGAATATTTCTGTTTCCAAAACAGTTGATGAGATCCCTGGAAAGAGAACAACTTTATAAACATGAAATGTTTCAAAATAATTGAAATCCCTGAAAGGAGGACAAGTCAATACACATCCATAGAATTTCTGCACAGATGCTGGAATTCCTTGAAGAATGGTAAATTAGTAAACATGGCTATATTCCTTAATGACTGACTACATCTTCGGATAGAGAAATGGGTAAATGTTACAACCTTGCTAGTCTACATGACGGCCCCTGGATAGAGGCTGGGTCCATTGTTATGAACTGTGTACCCACAGAGCACTGGGTCCCCGGGTGAAGGAACCAGGGCAACGTCACATAGACATCTCAAAACAGTATTTCCAGTCCAAAGAAGCTTGAAATGCAATGTTCCCAGCGATTTCCGTCCGGCTTACTTTTTGTAAGAAACAGATATTGAAGCTATTTCGCAGGTGAACTCAGTTCACATGTTCCATTATGGCAAAATGCATTTCTTGGATTTCTATGTTGACTGAAAGAGCAAAATACTTGTACAACGGGGGCGTCTTCACTAAACATTGCTTTTATAAGGAAACCTAACACAGAGTAACTTTTATTCAAGACTGGCACAGCCTTTTAAAAGGCTGTGCCAGTCTTGAATAAAAGTTACTCTGTGTTAGGTTTCCTTATGGGAGCAAAGACTACCCCACTTATTTACTGTTTATTGTTTGCTGTTCCCTGCCTCATTTCATTTCCGATTGCTTTTATGTCAAGATGTCGCCGGAGTTTCTTTTCTATCTAGTAGAGTTATGCCATAAGTTTAATTTTCATGAAACCCGGCGCAGTGAGAGGGAAAATAGAACTAACAAACGATTGGGTGAAACAAATCATGAGATAGCAATGAACTTAATACGACAATTTAAAAACGGGACGAGATCACGTCCACGAGATTTTTTTTAGTCTGCGTCTTTTGGATGGCTGTAGGCCTACCTTCCTTTTTTTGCAACGAGTCTTCAAGATCGGTTGTACAGGACTCTTGTACCCAAGGACTTCCTGCCCTGCAGACGGTGTGGCGTCTTTCATTCCTTTCCATCCCAGGTGTTCCCGGTGGAAGTGCTTCTGACAGAACTGATGCTTGTGTTTGAGGAATGCCTTGAAACTCAGATTTTACTATTGGATTGCTAAGCTCGTTGGTGTCAAATCTTCTTGCTCTTGACCATGTTTACTTCAGTCGTTTGAACTCGATCATTAGCTGGCATTCAGTAGGTGATTGTCACCACACACATGTGCCAAAACGAAAAGCTCACGTTCTGCACGCAAGGTGTTCTCCATCTCGGTCCAGTTAGAGGGTGATGTGTCTGTGTTGTGGTCCGTATGATCGTCCGAGGTCCAAGTGATGTATGAATGATTGTCTGTTGTGGGACACTTCGATCTTCATGTTGTTCAGGGTGCACACGTTTTACCATCTGGATGTTGTTTTAGGACCCTTAGAGTCAAATCTAGGGCACAAAAAAACACAAACTTTTATACCCAGGTCGATCCATCTGTTAAATTCAAGATGTCTTTTGTACCACTTTTCATGCTTAGTGGTGTGAAGGAGTGAGAGAGAGAGAGAGAGAGAGAGAGAGAGAGAGAGAGAGAGAGAGAGAGAGAGAGAGAGGGGGAGAGAGGGTGAGGGGTGGGGTGGGGGGTAGAGGGTGTATGTGCTTGTGTGACTATATATGTGTATTTGCATATAATATGTGCTTGTGTGTGTATGTATCTGCTTGTGAGTGTAAGCCTATGAGTGTGCTTGTGTGTGTGCATGTGTATGGGGTTTTTTCAAATGATTATGGTGTGTGTGTGTGTGTGTGTGTGTGTGTGTGTGTGTGTGTGTGTGTGTTGGAGGGTGGGGGTGTTGGACTGTACATGTAAATTCTATAAGTGGCCACTTTAATTGTGATGTGTCTTGTGATACTGTTCATTATGCACCTATCTTAATTTCTCATCTTTTTGAGATAATAAAGTATTCATATTATATCATATCAAGTGGGTCAATCTGTCACCATTATCTATACTCTTCCCGAATATTTGAGGCCAAGAACACGTTCAAAAGCTACAGGGTTTCTCTCCTGTTCGGGAATTAATGTCTCCCGTGGTCATGAACAAGTCATGGTGAGGTTGGCCAGGTCCAGGAGCTGGTGATAGCACCTATCATTAAGCGCCAATCCATTTGGTTATGTGCAGATTTATAGCCATTACTTCACCCTGTCCCCTTTCCCAGAAATAAAAAAAATTCATCTGTTACATAGATGAATGGAAAATTAGACTAACAACAAAAGCCTATGATTTATCTTGAGACAGTCACTATGTTTATACTTTTTGTATTGGAATGTGCAGAAACATAGATGAACGGAAAATTAGACTAACAACAAAAGGCTATGATTTATCTTGAGACAGTCACTATGATTATACTTTTTGTATTGGAATGTGCAGAAACATAGATGAACGGAAAATTAGACTAACAACAAAAGGCTATGATTTATCTTGAGACAGTCACTATGATTATACTTTTCATATTGGAATGTGCAGAAACAGTTCCAGATACTGAAGAACTGTGCTGAGAAAGAGATAGCAGCAATGAGAGAAGATGCCAGGGTTCTGCAGGTGACGCGCACACACACACACACACACACACACACACACACACACACACACACACACACACACACACACACACACACACACACACACACACACACACACACACACACACACACACACACACACACACACACACACACACACACACACACACACACACACACACACACACACACACACGCGCGCGCGCGCGCGCGCGCGCACACACACACACACACACACACACACACACACACACACACTTGTTTACCTAACATTATGGAGTACTTTTTTTCCCGATGTCATCTGTTCGCCACTTGATCATTATGATCAAGTGGCGAACATGAGAAGATAAAGATAAGTGGTTTCTCGTTCTTCGTTTCACTGTCCTAAATGTTATTTGTTTTCGCCTGAAGAAGACCCAAGAGGCCGAAATGCACTTAGTCTTGTCCTCTACTCTCTGTTGTCTGTGTCCTTGGCGGTAATTTACCCCCCTCTCTATCTAAATGTATTAAGGCAATTCAGGTCAGAAATCTACGCGCTTTACCGGATGCACTTCAACAGCGCTTCACCGTTGTTATGGAGTATTTTATACGTTTACAGGAGTGTAAACGTTAAAGAATTTGGAAGTTAATTATGAGGTACTCGCTGTGGAGTAACGGAAAAATGTACTCCATATAGACATGGTGCTCCACAAGCCCAGTGTTGGGTCTCGCATCGTACTCCATAATGTAAGGTAGACGAACACACACACACACACACACACACACACACACACACACACACACACACACACACACACACACACACACACACACACACACACACACACACACACTCTCTCTCTCTCACAAGCGTGCACATGCACGCTCTCATATCTCTCTCAATCTCTCTCTCTCTCTCCACATATATGTACATAGATAGATATATAGATAGATGAGTGTGTTGTGCGTGTGTGCGTGTGTGTATGTGTGTGTGTGTGTGTGTGTGTGTGTGTGTGTGTGTGTGTGTGTGTGTGTGTGTGTGTGTGTGCTCTCGCGCGCGCGTGTGTGCATCTGTATCTATATCAATATACATTCATTCTATGATTGCATGGAGGCGAGGGTGCAGGGAACCTCTGACCCATTCCCAGTGAAAAACGGAGTGAAGCAGGGATGCGTTTTAGCTCCCACCCCCTTTTCCATTCTGTTTGCTGCAATGCTGATTGAGGCCTTCCGGGACTGTGACAAGGGGGTAGACATCCAGTTATGTTCAGATGGCAAACTCTTTAACCTTCGACGACTTCAGGCCAAGACAAAGTATTTGATGCCATTCTGAGCGAGTTCCTCTTTGCAGATGACCGTACACTGGCCTCACACTCCCCTGAAGACATCCAGTGCATCACAGATCGCTTTGCAAGGGCCTGTCAACGCTTTGGGACTTACAGTCAGTCTTAGTAAGACCAAGGCCATGTTCCAGCCTTCACCGTCCGGAACTGGCAGTGCTCCACCATCACCTGTCGTCATCAACAACACAGAGACCAAAACTGTAGACGAGTTCTGCTATTTGGGCAGCACTGTGAACAGCAATGGGTCTCTGGATGCAGAAGTGATGTTGAGCATCTCAAAGGCCAGCTCTGCCTTTGGCAGACTCTCAAAGAGTCTGTGGCAAGACCATGGCATCCTCAGAAGCTGCAACTTCTTGTTGAAAGTCAGGATCAGAGGTGATGTGTTAAGGCCTCACATGAAGATGAATTGGAAAAGGCTCTGTGGCATCACTCTGACAAAGCCTTTCTATCCTTTAGTCCATTTGACATTAGTTTGAGCATATTGATTTGTCGTGGTCCGATTATTAATACCTTGGTAGTCGATATCACATGTGAAAAATGAAGGTTACAACACACAGTGCCATTAAAAATATGTTCCTTTGCAAGAATGCCTCATAATCAGCCATGCTTTTTTTTTTCTTTTTGTACTTCCAGTTCTTATAGAACAAGGAGCACTTTACAATGGGAACGAAGAAATGCTGTGTGTGTGTGTGTGTGTGTGTGTGTGTGTGTGTGTGTGTGTGTGTGTGTGTGTGTGTGTGTGTGTGTGTGTGTCCGTCCGTCAAAATGTGTTCCACTCGCTCCAGACAAAACTACAGGGCCGATCTTTCTGAAAATTTGTAGGTATGTTTATTATGGGTCACGGATGATACCCAATGTGTTATTTTAGCCTTATAGCCGTTACTAACGGCCATAACGGCCCATAACGGTTTTTCCTTGTTTATGGAATATCTCAGAAAGTACAAGGTCAATCTTTATGAAAATTTATAGACATGTTTATTATGGGTCACGGGATGATGCCGTATGTGTTATTTTTTACTGTTATAGCCGTTACTAACGGCTATAACGGCCCATAACGGTTTTTCTTCTTTAAAGAAAATATCAGAAAGGACTTGGCCGATCTGTCTGAAAATTTGCAGTTATGTTCATTATGGGTCACGGATCATGCCCGATGTGTTATTTTACCGTTATAGCCGTTACTAATGGCTATAACGGCCCATAACAGTTTTCTTCTTTATGAAATATCTCAAAAGTAATTGGCCGATCTTTCTGAACATTTGTGGGTATGTTCATGGGGTCACAGATGATGGCCGATGTTTACCAGAATAGCCGTTACTACGGCTATAAAGAGGAAAAACCGTTTTGGGCCAAAAACGGTTTTTCCTCTTATGGAATATCTCACGCGTATTCAAGATAAACTGGGCGTACGTTTATATGCTTTGCATCTTGTTCAACTTCCTTTTCTGTATTTTGTGATTCGTTTGGTAGACCTAGTAGGTACCACACTCCGATCAGGCAGTGTTTGTTTTTTTTGTCACGTGCATGCACCATTGTTGACAGGTGAGCAAGTACAAGGCGGAGAAACGTGTGAAAGAGCTGGAGAGCAAGCTGGGCAGTCAGGAGCAGTTGTCGGAGACGCAGCTGGCTCAGGTGAGGGGACTGGAGACCAAGGTGACGGCCCTCAAGACCCACTGCCGCAGGCTGGAGGGATCGCAGTCCCGCCTGGACAAGAACGGTCAGTGGCAGCAAGCGTGGCGTTGTGCACGTGTCCTGTCTGTGTCTAAGCGTTGATTGGGAGTCGGTGGTGTGATGTTGATGGTGGTGATGATGGTGTGTGTGAGTCTGCATGATACTGCGCGTGTGTGAGTGAGTGTGTGTGTGTGTGTGTGTGTGTGTGTGTGTGTGTGTGTGTGTGTGTGTGTGTGTGTGTGTGTGTGAAATATTGTTCACTGGGTGGATTTTGCGATTTTCCTGGCATTTTAACCAACAGCAAGTAGCAAAGTAAAAGAGTAATTAAGGAACTTCTCTCTCTCTCTCTCTCTCTCTCTCTCTCTCTCTCTCTCTCTCTCTCTGTCTCGTGTGCGTGTGTGTGTGTGTGTGTGTGTGTGTGTGTGTGTGTGTGTGTGTGTGTGTGTGTGTGTGTGTGTGTGCACGCGTGTGTGCGTGTGTGTGTGTGGCTTAGGCGAGATTGAAGAGCATGTTAACAAAGGTATTATACAAGATATCTGTTACTATCAGAATCATTTGATGATGACTGTAGCGCTATAAGATCACCGCTCCACTCTCTGTATCTCTTACCGTTTTTTCTCTTCGCTCTTCTTCTCTCCCCTCCTACACCCACACCCACCGCGCAACTTCGTGTGTGAGGGCGTGTATACGTGCGTGTTTGTGTGTTTATCCGTATCTGTGCACACACTTGCGTATGTTTGTGTGTTATGGTATCTCTCTCTAATGTTTGTGTGTTGTGGGCTCTCTGTCTCTGTCTGTCTGTCTGTCTCTGTCTGCCTGTCTCTCTCTCTCTCTTTTGTCTAATCATGTGACGTAGTCTGATTTGGAGAAAAATCCTTGCCTCTGTCTGTGTCTCTCTGTCTGTCTCTATGTCTCCCTGACTCTATCTCTCTCACCCTTCCTGTCTCTGTTTCTCTTCTCTATGTATGAATGCTCTCTCTGCACCCCCCATCACCTTTCCTGTCTCTGTTTCTCTTCTCCTTGTATGAACTCTCTCTCTCTCTCTCTCTCTCTCTCTCTCAATCTCTCTGTCTGTCTCTGTCTCAATCTCTCTGTCTGTCTCTGTCTATCTGTCTCTCTCTCCTCTCTCTCTCTCTCTCTCTCTCTCTCTCTCTCTCTCTCTCTCTCTCTCTCCACTGACAGACGACCATCTATGCACGGGTGGGTAAGGTTGACTCTTGGTGATAATGACAATGCGGTTGAAGTGCTTAAGGGGAAAACACAGTGTGTTGTGCCTCCCAAAACATGCAAGAGAAAATCTGAGGGCAGATAGTGTAAGCTGCGAGAAAGGAATTGACTTAACTTTGGTTCAGCACGTGAAACGCAGCCTGGAGAGCAAACACTGAGCGTTCACATTCCTGTATGCCAGGCAGGTCGTCATTTGATTGTGTTGCCTTTTTCAGTGCAAGCGCACCCTTGAATGATCGTATTTCTGTATGTGAACATTGTAATAGAAATATATGTCTGTACGCTGGAGTTCCTAATACATGCAGTCAGGTTAATGGTTTCCGTAACATGTCAATCAACTGTATTAAAAAAAATCGTTTCATTTCTGCACGGGAATGTTAGTGGTTTACTTTCTAAGATTTCTGATGATGGTTTAATCAACCATGTGTTGTCTTTTGATTTTGCTCGCATAGTGGAAACTTTTGTTGAGGGCTGTCAGTCCATGGCTATTTTCCAGAACACACTACCTTCCTCAAACCTGCGCTAAAATTCAGAAGACTTGGAAGAAGATGTGGGGATGTAGGCTTGATATGTTTAATTCAGAATGAACTTTTAACCCTTTGTAAAAAAAAAAGATCGATTCAACTTTGATATTGTTTTGATATTTGTCATCGATAACAAAATTGCTCCAGTTGCCAAGCAATGCCCTTCATGTGTGTCGCTATGACCTTCTGGAGGGACCACCGCACTTTGCAGTCTCTAGCATGGATAACGGAATCAGTCAAGCTGAGGACAGTTTTGTGGAAACTCTTTGTTCACAAAGGGACAGTTTGGTGGAAACTGTTTGTTCACAAGCTGGGGACAGTTTGATGGAAACTCTTTGTTCAGTTTGGATAGAAACAAGCTGGGGACAGTTTTGGTAGAAACTCTTTGTTCACAAGCTGAGGACAGTTTGATAGAAACTCTTTGTTCACAAGCTGGGGACAGTTTGGTGGAACTCTTTGTTCACAAGCTGAGGACAGTTTGGTGGACAGTTTGGTGGAAACTCTTTGTTCACAAGCTGAGGACAGTTTGGTGGAAACTGTTGTTCACATGACGATATCTCAGTTGTGATGTGTGGTGATATCAGTGAAAGAACAGCTGATGTTCCTCTTGAATTTACACAGTTTCCATGCTTCGATAAATTTGATCAAGCTAAAACTAAACGTTGCTCAAAATGAGCATGTAAGGAAAGTGTTGAATACATGCATTGCTTTTGGGTTATTCTGCTGAACAGTATATGGCATGGAGACAAAGAGGGGTCATTTACATACATATGTTACACTGGTAGTAGTGTGAACGACAATTTTGCGGCGTCGTGCGATCTTTGTTGATTGTATCATTTTCTCTTGTGCATGTTGTACGAACAAGTAATTCGAATCTGATCACATGCCTATAAAATACAACATGAAATGTAAAACAGGTACTGTACATGCTAATATGAATATCCTGATGACCGTGTATATGTGGACAAATTTTTGTGTGAGAGAGAATGAGTATGCGATTGATTTTTAAAATCTAATTAATTTAGATGATGTGCAGAAATGATTGCTAAATGCGTAAAACATATTTCAGATGTGGATGTGAAACGTCGCACTTTAAATATTCAGTGATGTTGTTAATTAAGTGTGCTGCAGGGTCCGATGAAATATCGAACTTGTACTGGTTTCAGAAGAGACAAGAATAATGGTTTACAAGACAAAATTTAAGAGTTAACATTCTTAAGAAAATGCCGCAGAACGTTGAATGTTCCACGACCGTGATACGTATTGTGTCAGCAGAAGTGGATAAAACATTTGGTACATAGAAAAAGGCATTTAATGATTCATTGTTTCAGAAAGTAGTTAACATAATCAGTAAAAAGCAAGAGTTTTGAGATAATGTTAAGGTCTTCTTAAAAAACCAGGTGCAGGACCAAAATGACATCATAATTTATGAATAGCGTGAGGACTATAAGATAAAGATGGAAATGGATAGTACTATTAATTGTAACATTTACGCCGATCAAATATCAGAAGTTGACGAGAGTCAGAGCATCAGATCGGTCCAGTACAAAAAAAAAATGAGGTAAACTGTACGGTTCCATTATTAATCAAAAATATAATAGCAGAGTGGATCGAATGAATAAACAATACTACAGGTGAATGTCAAGCTGGCTAGAATGAGAAATCATTGTACTGTAGGCCATACATTTACTCTTATGGCTGCTGTTCAAGAACATTCGCTAGTAATCGAAGATTATGAGTTGCTTATGTTGATTTTGAGAAAGATTTCGACAAGCTTGAATTATGAAAAAACACACTGTTAGGGCCAGATTTTATTAGAATGGCATGAAGGGTAAGCTTTATAATTGAGTGAGAAGTATTTCTGAAAATACAAAAGTCAGAATAAAGAGTTGGGCTAAGTTCAGTGATTATGTTGTATATACACAAGAGGCTAAACAGGGGGATCTGTAGCTCTGTTTTATTTTCATTATTTTTTAAAGAATGCTTTTGAGATTTTTAAAACAGGTAAACTTGGTGTTAAATTAATTTGATAGAATTATTCATGTTACTGTTTGCCGACGATGTGGTGGTGCAATTTGTAACTGTTGCAGGGTTTACAAACACAGCTGAATGATTAATACTCTGTTGCACACATGCTTAAGCCTATGGTAAATATGGACAAAACAAGCGTTTCAGCTTTTCCAAGAGGTGGCTGTTTTGGCTGTATGAGAGAGATGGGTCTATGAAACACCAAAATAACAGCTGCAAACCCCTATAGGTATTTAGGTCTATGTATTTTCCAGGATGCTCTATTTTGCTTTAGCATTTCAGGAACTTGTGGACAGAGGCAAACGCGCGGTTATGAGTGTGTTGAATGTTTTGTACAAGTTTGAAAGTAGGTCACTTTATAGATCCCTCAAGCTGCCTGATGCTCAAATTCAGCCAATAGCCAGTATGGTGGTGAATTTGGGGCCTTTAAAACACGACAAGAAATTGAACAATTGCACTGGTTTTGCCGTGAAATGATTTCTATGTGTAGACAGACGAACCCGAACGATTTGGTGTATGGTGAACGTGGAAGATTTCTAATTTACTTTGATTCACATTTGAAGAGCATTAAGCATTGGCTCAAAGTGATTCAGATGACTGGGAACAGGCTGCCCGTAGGTGTACAATATGGCTGTTTGTTTTTAAAACTAAAACATCGTTAACGTTCTCTCTCTCTCTCTCTCTCTCTCTCTCTCTCTCTCTCTCTCTCTCTCTCTCTCTCTCTCTCTCTCTCTCTCTCTCTCTCTCCCTCTCTCTCCCCCTCCCTCTCCCCCCTCCCCTCTCTCTCTCCCTCCCTCCCTCTCTCCCCCCCCTCTCTCTCTCTCTCTCTCCGTATTTTTGAACAGGAGTAACACGTGGTTTTTTTTTTAGAGGTGTGTGCGTGCGTGCGTGCGTGCGTGCGTGCGTGCGTGCATGCGTGTGTGTGTGTGTGTGTGTGTGTGTGTGTGTGTGTGTGTGTGTGTGTGTGTGTGTGTGTGTGTGTGCGTGCGTGCGTGCGTGTGTGTGTGTGTGTGTGTGTGTGTGTGTGCGTGTGTGTGAGTGAGAGAGAGAGAGAGAGAGAGAGAGAGAGAGAGAGAGAGAGAGAGAGAGAGAGAGAGAGAGAGAGTGGAGACTAGAGCATGGCTTGCAGCTATGCGGGAACTCAACAAAATACAGGACCAAACCAGCATTAGCCCATAAACGTAATGTCGCATACAATTATTGCAGCCGAAGTCCTGTGGCACAGGATGGTGGTGGGGGCTAAATTAAGAATGATCTTGACACACCTCAGCCCCGTCACCTCACTTCCTCTCTCCCGCCTCCCCCGCCTGAAAGATGCAGTACAGTCGGCAGTCGAAAGCACAGCACACGACTTACATAGAAATAAAGTCATGGAGAAGAACACGCCCACCGTAAAATGGACAGACATAGTTCTCTTTCTTGCTCGTTGTCTATAGCCATGGAGAAGAACACGCCCACCGTAAAATGGACAGACATAGTTCTCTCTTTCTTGCTCGTTGTCTATAGCCATGGAGAAGAACACGCCCACCGTAAAAATGGACAGACATAGTTCTCTTTTCTTGCTCGTTGTCTATAGCCATGGAGAAGAACACGCCCACCGTTGGGATATATACTTCCCTTCTCTTGCTCGTTGTCCTTGGGATGTCTTTTGTCTTCCTCATAGACACAGACTCCATGAGAGCAGTGTCACTCCTGCGGCACATTTGGTGAATTTGACTCTCCATCTTCCACTGATGTAAGAAAGAAGCTTCTCACTCTCTCTCACAGATGTGATGGATAAGAAATGGTAGAACAGAAACGAAACGTTTACTCCTCAGCACTTTGCAAACATCTTCACAGCTGCTAATCCGGAAAAAAGAAAAAGTGGCGTTAAATTCTCAGTATTTTGCAAACATCTTCACAACTGATGATTGACGAAAATGGCTCTACGACTTCTGGAAGAAATTATTGAAAGGAAAAAAGCGTGATGACACAAGTGGCAGTACTCTGTTCAAATACTGCACGAAATAAGAAATAAGTACTTCAACAGATGTAAATTAGCACGATGCATTATCATTGTTTCGTCAAATGGCCGTCACACCAGGTTCTTCTTTTAAAGAATCAATCAAAAACGCTGTGAAGGGGAAAAAAACTCGTATTTGACCATTGTCTTTGTTTCCTACGAGATGAAATTGTGAGAAGACGCAAACTAAACATAACTAAGATTGACAAACAGTAGAAACTGACGTATATTCTGTTGCTGCTCCAACAATTATTTGTTCCAAAATACGGAAACAGACAATGAAACCTAATGCAGATATAAGCACTGAATGTCATCGTTCTTTCTCATGTTTGAAATATTTGTTGTTTTCATAGAATAGAACCAAAGATGACAAGAGTGATTTTTCAACAATCGCCGGCAAAATTCATTCGGAGGTTCGGAGGTCGGCTCTGTACCGTCCTGTGAAATGAATTTTGTCAGGTCACACTGCTAACGATTGTGCACGTTTTTCTCTGACTATTCGCATTGAAAACAGAGATCAACATTGAAAACAGAGATCAACAGTGAAAACAGAGATCAACAGTGAAAACAGAGATGAACATTGAAAACAGAGATCAGCATTGAAAACAGAGATCAACAGTGAAAACTGAGATCAACATTGAAAACAGAGATCAACAGTGAAAGGTCTATCTCCCTCCAGGTCCCAGCCACACGGAATAAATCTCTATCCATCAGACACTCTGAATCTCTCACCACGTTCAGCAATGGCCTAAAAACACATTTGTTCCGTGATAAGTATTATGTATAATGCTGGTTTAGTTATGTGTTTACTGAGTGTATGAGGGTATTTTTCTCGTCAGTACTTGTTTTTAAATCATCTTAATGCACGCTGCCCATTTACAGTATGCTAGAATGAATGAAGGAATGCGAGTTACATCGGAATCTTGAGAAATGGCGTTAGAGGGTCTCGAGAACATCAGCTGTATAAAAAAATGTCCGTGTCAGTTAACTATTATTATTATTATCATTATTATTGTTGTTGTTGTTACTGAGCAAGACCGACAAGCTATGATTTATGTATAGCATTTTTTTTTTTTTTTGCATTCGTACTCTTTATTTTCCATTTTCTTAATTTTTTTTTTACATCATTGACAATTCACAACATTATTATTTAAGGTCAGGTCAGGTGCGTTTATTTTAAGACTTCTGTCGTCAGTTGTGGTACGAATGCTCAGAAATCAGGAGCATATGCCGGTTATGAGTTTGGTGTTCAAACATTTGTTGTTGCTGTTGAAATGATTTATGCACATTGTTCATTTTGTGCTTGTTCTTTTCGAGGAGGCCGGGGAAGGTTATCTTATGACCTCTTAGGACTTCTGTTCCAAGAGCCTTTACATGGGTTTTAATACAAAAATATCTTGAAAATATTTTTGTCGTCTTTTATTATCATTGGTTAACAGTGACGTTTGGTGTGCGTGCGTGCGTGCGTGAGTGCGCGCGCGCGCGCGCGTGTGTGTCTGTGTGTGTGTGTGCGCGCGCGCGCGTGTGCGTGCGAGTTTTTCTTTGTACAATTAGAGCCAGCTTTGTTGCTCGTATCGTTTGTGATTGGGAGCTAAACCTGTGAAGAGAGAGCTGGAACACTATGAACAAGTCATGACACCCACAGTCAACTCAGTACCGAACAAGTGGACGCATAACACGCTCGCTGACTGACTGGACCGTGACGGTGAACTTATAGTGAACTACAGAAAGCCCGGACTGTTTCTTCAAAACACTCTCTTAGCGTTCTGATGTTTTTTTTGTTGTAACCATCTGTGCTCGCTCGTAAAATGGAAATGACCTGTCACCTTCTAGAGTAAGTGACCACGCCGTAGTCCAGTCCGTAACAAAGCGATGATACATCTGTTGCTTTCCCCCAGGCCATTTGTTTCTTCACTTTTATCCGCACACATCACATTAGCGCACAAGAATCGTCGCCGACCGCCTCAAGAAGAGAGCTTCAGTTTTTTGTTGGTGGTTTTGATTTTCTCGTTCTCTTTCTGCAGTTTCTGTCTCTGTTTGACCAGAGTGCCCCGCTCTCTCTGCAGGCCGTCGTAGTGAGCCTGCAGTTTCTGCAGGCTGGTCTTCACCATGCCTTTCTCCAGCTCCAGCTTTCGGTTGGCCGTTTTCGCCTCCGTCAGTTCCGTCTCCAGTCGCTGGATCTTGTACAGCATTTCTTTGTCTGGGTCCTTGAGGCGCCGGATTTCCTTGGCTTGCTGCGACGACTGTACCTGGAACACAGAGTGTGCGTGAGTGAGTGAGTGACCGAGTGGGGAAATGTACAGAGCACATCGGACATCACTCCTTTATTACAAAACGAGCGAGTGTGATCCATGAAAAGTCTCTCTCTCTCTCTCTCTCTCTCTCTCTCTCTCTCTCTCTCTCTCTCTCTTAGGACCAGCATCCTTTGCTATGTGCACTAGTGCAATCAAAGGCTGCTTCGATGTTTTTTTTTCCTGTCTTTTTTTCTGTTTGATTGTGTTCGTTACATAGCTGCGTTTGTCAGAACACAGCGCGGGACTGTTGTGCTGTACGCGTAAACCTTTAAATTGCTGCTATTTTCAAATCAGCGTGGTGGTAATAACTGTCTCTACAATAATTCCAACGGAGCTTTATATATGATACCTGCAGTTGTGCACAAGTGTCCTGCAGCTTCATAAGGTCCTTGTGGACGATGGCGTTGCTCTCCTGGTACCACTGCACCTGCTTTTTGAGCTTGGCATTGTCGTCCACCAGCTGCTGGTGGGAGTTCTTCACCTGGCGTCGGTGGTCCTTGAGCTCCTGCACGTAGTCACACAGATCTCGGTTCTGATCGACCAGCCGCTTGAACTCTTTCTCCATTTGCACGCTCGTCTCCTCCAGCGCTTGTGACCTGGAGAGGGAAACAGACTGTTACTCTGTTGTTGTACGACAGACTAGGTGAATACGGCGCTTCACTTTTCACGTTTGCAATGGTTACATGGTAAGAGATGATGAAGACAAGAAATGAGCTGCATAATTGCAATGGGAAAAAAAGTTTCTTCGTCTTGAAACTTTTAAGAAAGAGAGAGAGAGAGAGAGAGAGAGAGAGAGAGAGAGAGAGAGAGAGAGAGAGAGATATGACCTAAACAATGTCTGGGGAAGCCTCGTGAAACTTTTGCTCGTCACCATCAGAATAGGGGGTGGGCAAAATGCCCATTTTCGGAAGACGTTCCGCTGCCAAGCTCTCCCTACAGTTTCTTCCTGCTGGTTATCGCTTGATGTCAATTAAGAGAGACGTGATCTGTACTCCTTTGAATGACTTTGCAGGCCCAGTGCGGAGCGATCAACTGGAACACAGACGGCACAGTAGAACTTTACGTAGGAATAGACGCAATCCTGTGACAGTGTGGCAGGGCTGCTGTTTGCTGTCGCTGCCTCCTCTCTTCCAGTCCGGCGGATGCTGCCAGGTGATATTTCAACATGACAGCGGTCTTGTACTACTGTCTGAAGTCCTGATGGTTCGACGCCATATTGCAGAGCATCTTTCTGATTGCCCCTTCAGTGCCAGCCATGGCAGCCTTGCTTCTTCTCTTCTTGCACTAAGCATCCGTTTCCGATGACGAATTCTGATCAGCGAAGTTGGGATTTCATAGGCATCCCCTCGATGGGAGATAGATGATTCTGTTGAGAATTAAGGTTGGCGACGTTGCCCTGCTATCGGATGACAAGGAAGAGACACACGCGCAAGAGCCAGTGGAAATCATAGAAGTACTATCCTCAACTGTTGAGCCAGATAGCCGGGAGCAATCCTGCACCAAGCTTGGAAGTTTGCGCTATGTGAACATAGCGTGCCGGCACGTCGCAGGGCATTCTATTAGAACGTCAAGGGACATAACTGCTCCTTGGCAAATACCATTGAGTGGTATCCCTGGACGCGACACAAAAGAACCTTCATAAAAGCACCGCCATGGGTGTGCCAGCCCCATGTGACTGCAGAACACACCGGCAAAAGACGCCAATACCACGCAAACTGCTGCGCGCAGCCCCACTCCGTCGCTATTCCTCTGACAGGTTAAAGCAGTACTGGCTGGGTTGAAAACTGAGGTTGGTGGTGTTACCTTGCTGTCCGGATATAACTGGGATGTATTGGAGAGGTGTAAGTAAAAAGCTTAATAGCTACCTAATTTTTGGCAATTTGAAATTGAGCGATCAGGGCCCTGCAGTAGAAACTACGATTATTGGTAATCATCTCCACCTGTTGCTTCATCTCTCTGCCATAGCCGCAGAACGTAACGAGAAGGGGGAAAGAGATGAAAGGGTAGTGAGAAAAGAACGCCTATGACGGAAGGCGTCTTAAGCAGAAAGGTCGTTTGCACGGGGGTGATCCCACATGCGACTCCAAAAGGTTTGGTTCAGTAGCGTGAAGAGTCCTGGAGACTTCTGTGAATGCCACGACGTTTTGTATGTCCCCGTGCATGTCCAGCGCACTCCAAGTAGGATTGCTGCAACGCCCCTTATTCGTTCGAATCATGAAGACATCGTCCGTTTGATCCGTCAAAGCAGACTTGGCTGGACGTGCGCAAGCCCCGTTAAGCAGATTCCTGAGAGACTGGACAATCATCACCCGTTCCTCGGTTTTCACACTTCTGATAGTCCGGTTCTAGGAAACGCCGTTGTTTCCATGTAGAGCTGCAGACGAGATGAGGACACATCCAAGGAAGAGTGGAAGACGAGTGGTCTCCCTTTGACTCATGTTTGTGGTTCGCACGAACGTCCAGCAGTTTCATGGGGTTTCCTGTGAACATGGCGTTGCTTCATGGTACCTACCACAGCACGTACTTTTTGAATTCGACTTTATCCAGCAAAAACAAACACCACCACCACTACTACCCCCCCATCACCCCCCCCCCCCCCCCCCCCCCCCCCCCCCCACCGTTTGATTCTATTCGTGCAAACTGCTTGTCGCCACATTTTGGATTCAGGGAAAGAATATGCCAGTGCTATCAGGAGGATGGAGGGGCTGTATGGAGAGGTGGGGGTGGGGGGGGGGTTGAACCAGGTGAACCAGGCGGCACAGAGGCGTGCTATGCTGACCTGGTTTTGGTCTTAGTCTGTTGCTGCACGGCTTCGTCCTTTTCCCGGCGCAGCGCGTGGTACTTCTCGTACAGAATGTCGTAGTCCGCCTCCAGGGCCATCATGGCATCCCTGACCAGCAGCGGCACGGACTTGCTGCCCTTCTTGCCCGTCAGGTGTCTTTCCGCGCTGTCCAGGCACAGAGCCATGTCCACCTCCAGCAGCTCCACCATCTCCGACACCTGCGCAGGGTCAGGTGATACCGGTATAGAGAAACACAGACCGACAGACACGCAGACAGACAGACAGACAGGCAGGCAGACAGACAGACAGACAGACAGACAGACAGACAGACAGACAGACAGACAGACACACACACACACACACACACACACACACACACACACACACACACACACACACACACACACAACCACGCGTGCACAAAATGGTATTAACAGACAGAACATGCAACGGACATACATTCCCCGTGTTCTTCTCCCTCGTTCAAAGCATTGTGTGCACTATCGTCGCGCAGGATTACAGAACACACACACTCGAGATTGAACAGAGCGACGAGCAAAGAGCGTTGCTTCCACCGACCGACCTTGAAAACCAACTCCTCCAGGTTGACCTCGATCTTCTTGAAGCTGGTCTTGTGGGTTTTTGCCGTACAGCAGCAGGTCCAGCGGCTGGCCCGATGGTGTTGCGCAGCGTCTTGCACATGGCGGAGGTGTCGCGCTTCACCTGCTGCTGCTGGTCCTGCACCTCCTTCACGGCCAGCTCCCACACCCTGACGGCCAGGTCGCGCACTTTGGTCTCGGCCACCCGGCTCCTGCGCAGGTAGCTCTCCACCTTCTCCTTGCCCGTCAGGCCGGGGTCATCTGTCACAAGAAAGAGGAGTCGGGGGGGGGGGGAGAAGAGGTTGAAACCTGAGTTCTTCTTTGGCACTCCCAAACACCGTCCAAACAGCTTCTTACCGTAACTCTCATGCCTTCCCAAATTTTCTCTCTTTTTCTCTTCAAACTGCGCCCCCCCCCCCCCCCCCCTCTCCCCCCTGGCTCCTTGGAAGGTTAACCTATTCCCAACCACCTATTCCCAACCACTCCATACCCTGTTCACCTTTTCTCTCTTTTTTTTTCTTTCTTTCTTTAAACTGCGCCTCCCCCCCCCCCCCCCCCCCCCCGCTCCTTGGATTGTTTACATACTCTCAACCACCTCCGCACCTTATCTCATATCATCCTACTCTTTCTCTTTTTTTTTATCTGCCTCCGCCCCCCCCCCCCCTCCCCTCCTAGTAGGTTAACGTAGCCCCAACCATCTCCTTACCTTAACTCTCATTCCTTTCCATTTTTTTCTGTTTTTTTATCCCTCCATGCCCCCCCCCCCCCCCCCCCCCCCCCCCCCCCCCCTTCCCCTTCCCTCCAATGCCTCTGTTAAACCTTCCCATCCTTTCCTTTTTTTTTTAAATCTGCCTCCCCTCCCCCGTCTCCTCCACCCCAGGTAGGTTAACATATCCCCAACCACCTCCGTACCTTATCTGTCATACTTTCTCACCCCTCTTTTATCTGCCCCCCCCCCCCCCCCCCTCCCCCCCGGTAGATTACATATTCCCAACCACCTCCTGACCCTACCTCTCATTCCTTTCCATTTTTTCTTTCTTTTTCTCTGTCACTGCCCCCTCCCCGTCCCGTCTTCGTAGGTTAACGTATCCCCAACCAGCTACTTATCCTACCTCTCATACTTTCCCATACTTTCCCCACACTTTCCCAGTTTCTCTCTCTCTTTCTTTGTCACCCCTTCTCCCCATCTTGGTAGGTTAACATATTTCCAACCACCTCCTTACCCTACCTCTCTCATACTTCACACTTTTTCTATCGTTTTCTTTAACCCCCCCCCCCCCCCCCCTCCCTCTCCGCCTTGGCAGGTTCTTTGACCCCCTACAAATTTTGAACAGTTGTTTTGGAGTCTTTGTAGAATATATCTTAATTAAACGAAAAAGTTGAATATGTCCATAGTATTAAGATGCTGCGAGAATTAGGAATTTGGGATGCAAATGAATGTCTCAAAAATGTTAGCTTTGATTTTATATCACCATACTTGTAAAAATATTCATTTATAAGTGCAAAGTTAAAAAAATTGTTTCCGCATATTTCAGTCTTTCAACAACGAAGTGGTGCAAAATTAATACTAGGGAAAAACGCCGCTAACGTAACTACAATATAAGGTAATTCAATGATATTTGGAAACTATCAGTATCATTTATTCATCATATTCAGTAATTGGTAGATATTAACGTTATTTTTCACATTTGTGTTCGATGTAAATTCTTCTACCTATTGTTTTAGGATTACGACACTTGCGCTTTTTTCAGCGAAAGGTGCGGATGAATAAAAAAGACCCCCAATTTATTTGTTGATCTTTTAGCTTTCTGAATATATATATATATATATATATATATATATATATATATATATATAATCGTTTACCATACGATCTCTCTCTCTCTCTCTCTCTCTCCCTCTCTCTCTCTCTCTCTCTCTCTCTCTCTCTCTCTCTCTCTCACCAGTTTCAGAACCTACCTATTAGGTCCACTCCGCCCGCATCTTCGTCCGAAATGTAGACATCCTTTGCGTAAAAAGTTACCCCGGCCTGGCGCGCGCTTTGGCTCCTGTTAGGTTGTTTCTCTTTCTTGCTCTTGTTCCCTAGCGAGGTACCGTCCGGAGCGTGGTTTGGCTTGGACCAGTAGCCAATGGTGCCTCGGGGCGTGAAAGGTGTGAAGCCGTTCTGTTCGTTCAGCTCCTTTTCTTCCTTGGCCCGCAGGTCTCGCTTGGTCTTCTGTGTCTGACAGGGACATAAAAACAGACCGCTGGAATCACACACAGTTTCTTCCCCTAAAGGAAACTTCAAGGATTAAAATGAGGTTACTGTTCAAGGAAGACTACCTTCGAGCGCAAATTCAGATCCAGAAGTGGTGTGATATCTTTCGAATGCAAAAAGATGTGGAAATTAAAAACGGCCGGGCTCTTTTCTCTCTCCTTTGAACACACACACACACACACATACACACACACACACACGCACGCACGCACGCACGCGCACACACACACAGCCAGCTACAGACCGGAAGGTCGTTCTTTTCAAGGTTACCTAATTCGCATCAGTACACAGGGCATATCATTCAGTGGCGTATGAGCTAAGGAACACTGCTGGGAATGTATCAATTGCGCCAATGTAAATAAATAAGTTACAGCTTTTTGAAACTGAAGCAGAAACGGCAACCTTACACAGTGAGCTGGTTTTATTCAAAGTGGATCTAGTTGCAAAGTGAGGCGACTGCTGCAGGCGGAAATCTGAACAAATGCTAAATGATTGTGATAACGCACCGCCAAAAAACGTAGACAAACGAACACACAGACAAAACACGACGCGTTTCGACCTGTTAGGTCTTCAGCAAGACACAAAACACTCAGGACGACGAAAATGAACGAGCAATCACTTGCCTTCATCCACTTCGGCACAAGACAGGCGTTGAATGTGTGCGTAAGTGGTAAAGAATATCATCGTTCCTCACACATACTGCCGACTGAAAGTTGGGTTAATGTGGAAGACCTCTGACAAAAGGAAACTTGGAGAGTGAACTCACTCTAAATAAGGTGTTGCAGGTTGTCACATCGAGACGTGACGTTGTGGTATTTGGGGTGGGAAGAAATGAAGGGGAGGGGAGGGGAGAAAGACTAGAGAAAAAAATGATTTTACTCAAGGATGGTGGTACATGTGACCGCAGGATATCACTTAAGGTGTGTAGACGTATATCGGCGGATAGGGTGAGGGGTGAGGTCGGTTGGAGTGGGGGGTGACTGGGAGGTGATGTTACCCAGGGAATGGTGGTACAGATGAGTGCAGAATATCACATGGAGGGTGACGTATGCTTGGGGGGCGAAGGACGGATGGAAGGGTGGAGACAGGGAGACTGGGTGTAGACTGGAACTTCCTTGAGGATTGTGGTACAGATGGCTGCAGAATATCACATAAAGGATGTGACGTGTACTGGAATAAAGGGTTTGGTGGGAACTGCGTGAGACTTACTCAGAGAGCTGTGATGCAGACAACTAATAATAATAATGTTAATTTTTATAGCGCCTATTCTCTAAAGATTAGGGCTCTAAGGGCTTTACACACACATATATAATAAACACTCTCGTTTACACAACGGGTTGCCTACCCAGGTAGTGCCGACTGAAGAGCTGCCTGCCGGCGCATCATTCAGTCGTTTCCCGTGTCATCCGGTCAATATCGTTCTCTCAGTTTCCTTATTTCCTTCATTCTTTCCATTTCTCACGCAGGGTGCATGCTATGTGTAACGTGTCATCCATACCAACGGCCAAACTGGCCTTCTCTTCCGAAAGTTGGTGATGGGATTTTTTACATGTGTGCAAGATGTTGTGTGTGCGTTCACTTACGGAACCTCGGTTTGTAGTCTCATTCGAAGGACTGTATGGGGAAAGGAGTCAGAACCAAGGTTAAATCCAAGAGAAAAAATCCCCCTGTACCGAAATTCGAACCCGCAACCCCAGGATCACGAGTCCGGCGCTCTACCAACTGAGCTATTCCGCCCCCAAACAGCAGAATATCACATGAGGATGTGACATGTGCTGGGATAGAGAGTTCGGTGGGGAAACTGCGAGAGGCGTACTCTGAGAGCTGTGGTAACTGCAGAATATCACATGAAGGATGTGACGTGTGTGGGGACGAGGGGCGGTGGGGATGGGGTGGGGGCCGGGGGAGGGGGACTAGAGACTGGAAGAGTGTACATATACCCTGAGGATTGTGGTTCAGGTGACTGCAGAACATGACAGGAGGGTGTGACGTGTCCAGGGGCAGAAGTTTGGGTGGGGGACAGGGAGAGTGAAACGTTGGAGGATTGTGTTACAGGTGACTGCACATTATCCCCATGGGGGTGCGACGTGTGCTGGAGACGAGGGGGAGGGGAAGGGAGGGGAGTTGATACTGAAAAAGCGAATTTACCCTGGAGATTGTGGTACAGAGACTGGAAGAGTGAGCTTACCCTGAAGATTGTACAGTTACTGGAAGAGTGAACTTACCCTGAAGATTATGGTACAGAGACTGGAAGAGTGAACTTACCCTGAAGATTGTGGTACAGAGACTGGAAGAGTGAACTTACCCTGAAGATTGTATAGTTACTGGAAGAGTGAACTTACCCTGAAGATTATGGTTCAGTCACTGGAAGAGTGAACTTACCCTGAAGATTATGGTACAGAGACTGGAAGAGTGAACTTACCCTGAAGAATATGGTACAGAGACTGGAAGAGTGAACTTACCCTGAAGATTGTACAGTTACTGGAAGAGTGAACTTACCCTGAAGATTATGGTACAGAGACTGGAAGAGTGAACTTACCCTGAAGATTGTGGTACAGAGACTGGAAGAGTGAAGTTACTCTAAAGATTGTATAGTTACTGGAAGAGTGAACTTACCCTGAAGATTTTGGTACAGACACTGGAAGAGTGAACTTACCCTGAAGATTATGGTACAGAGACTGGAAGAGTGAACTTACCCTGAAGATTATGGTACAGAGACTGGAAGAGTGAACTTACCCTGAAGATTGTATAGTTACTGGAAGAGTGAACTTACCCTGAAGATTGTGGTACAGAGACTGGAAGAGTGAACTTACCCTGATTATGGTACAGAGACTGGAAGAGTGAACTTACCCTGAAGATTATGGTACAGAGACTGGAAGAGTGAACTTATCCTGAAGATTATGGTACAGAGACTGGAAGAGTGAACTTATCCTGAGGATTGAAGTGAGAAATGAAGAGTTAACTTACCTTGAAGATGGCGTTACATGCGACTGCAGAAGATCACATGGAGGTTTAGCGTGTGTTGAGGGGATATGAGTGGTTGGGATGAGAGTCTGGGACAGTGAACCTACCCTAGTTATGATGGTTAAAGGTGACTGCATAATATCACAAAGGGACATGACATGTGTTAGGGCGAGGGGGGTGGGGGGGGGGGAAGAAGTGAGAGAGCGAACTTGCCCTGAAGATGTTAGTGCAAGTTATAGAGTGAACACACCTTGGAGAATGGTGGTACAGTGTTAGTGGAGTGAATTGTGGACTGGATTGACGTGTGTTGTGGACTGGAGAGTGAACTTACCCTGAGGATAGTGCTGCGAGTGTCAGCAGGTTGGCCGACGGATTGACGTGCGTTGGGGGAGCTCTGAAAATAGGCATGGTGCTCGTCGTCTACTTGGGAAGAAGCACTGCCCATCCTGTCACCATGACAACGAAACCAAAAATAACACAAGAAGAAAAAAAGAGTTAATCTGTGACTACTTAAGGCATACAAAGTTTTTTTTTTTTTTTAACATAAACCCAACAAAACGTTTTGATGTTTTTTTCCCCCCATAACGTAATGCTTTACTAAAATGTAAACATTACAGCACGAAGCCTTGTATGGTGTATTAAATGTTCATATGTACATTGTGTGTTCAGGGTGCTGGGAATGGAGGGGGGGGGGGGGGGGGGGGGGCGGGAGGGATGAGGTGCGGGCGTGGGGATTGGGGACGGGGCAGCTGGACCATGGAATTCAATGTAAAGAGAGCTGAGCACGTGGCATAAACCACTGTCGATAACAAATGACCGTTTTTGAACATTAAATGTGTGAAAATGGACTGTTCTATCATGTCACTGATGTTGCTTTCTGTGTCGTCAGTTTTTCAGTATTTTCGTAAGGTCACTGTGGCAAGCGTGCCAGAGCATTTATCAAGGCCTTTAGATACAGGCATGTGTCCATTGGCCTAATAGGGGACTCAGAAAACGTATCATTTGAGCCTAAAACGTTCACTGTGTGTGGAGACAAAACCTTAATATACATTATTGTTGATAATAAGGAGAACTAGAAAATCCTGTATATAATCTGGAACGAAAGCTGGTACCATAGTATACCATAGAATTTAATCGGGACCGCTGCTGAAGTAAAAAGGAGGAGTGTGGATTCATCGAATATCAACTACCAGGTTTTCTTAGCAGCTTGAACAGATTGTTTGCTGTTAAAGTAGACACCTGGCTGTGTGGTATGCTTTTTTTTGCACTGCATGAAACATGCTCTTGTGATGGCTGAATATGCAAACACAGGTAAGACCACTCGGTACTCCGCACACACACACATTCCCACCGGCTTTAAAGTTCCCACAGCTGAAAGATTATTCAGGCATTGTCTTTCACCTGGACATGTTTAGAAATCGTTTCCCTTGGTATTCCTCCACCCCATCCCACCCACTCATGCACACACACACACACACACACACACACACACACACACACACACACACACACACTCACGCGAACACACACATTTAATTGTGATAAGTGGTGCAGACAATGTTAGGTAGGTAGGTAGGTACCCAGGTCTGACCAGTGCGCTGGGCTAATCGCATGTCAGACATCTACTTAGTCGTACCCATGAGACTCTCGTCTTGAATTCTGTCATGTTGGTCATTATTCATTTTCATCCATCAGCGAGAAATCGTACGCAGTGTGGTCTCAAAGCTTAGCAGATGTGGTGTGTTGTATGTGGACTAGTCCGCACGCGGTAATACCTCTTTGATGAAACTGAAACTAGCTCTTCTCCACTCGACCCACCCCAGAAAAACTGAATGATAAGGAACCTTACGTGAGGAACACACAAAGTAAAAGGATTCTGAACCGGGGGAATATCCGCGTTGCCAGGTAAATGACGATATTAAGATTTGCTCAAAGTAAGTCTGTTACAAACATGCTGTTTCTGAGCAAAGCGTTGTGTTGCCTCTCTTCTAGCTCGTTGAATAGTGTGCTAGACTGATTCTTTGGGATTCGTATTCTGGTGGTAGCACACGGCATTGAGTGACAGGAGTGCTGATGGAAAGCCTTATTTTGTGGCCTTGAAGACCTGCTGCCTGCACATCTTACTGATCTGCACAAAAAGCCCATGACAACGTAAACAACACTGGCTGAAGAAATTTGCGAGTGTCTCGATGTTAAACGAAACGTGAATCTATTTTGAGCCTAATCTAGTGGTTACTTGAACTGAATCTAGTTGTTTTACATAGAATATCCATAAAATTGTGTGTTTGACGGGTGTTTCTATACTGAATGAAGGAAAGGTTGAAAGAACTTATCACACCCTTCAACAATGTGTTTCACAGCACCAGTGAGTAAACACGCTTGTGCGTGTGAGCTAGTTGGTTCTTCAGTTTAAGGTTCGTCCACATAAAGTAATGTTATGCGAAGAAAGCACAAAAGGATGGGAGGGGGATGCAGAATGAGGAAGCTGAAATTCTCTCTCTCTCTCTCTCTCTCTCTCTCTCTCTCTCTCTCTCTCTCTCTCTCTGTGTGTGTGTGTGTGTGTGTGTGTGTGTGTGTGTGTGTGTGTGAGAAGACAGATGAAGAAAATGGAAACATTAAGATCGCTGAAGACAATTCCTACATTGAACGTAATCCTAGCAAGCCTTCTTACCTGATGTAGTCACGCTAGGAGTAGTATTCCAAGATGTATAACCCTATTCTTTTCATCAACACGGCACACAGGCGTAGCCATGTGTCATGTTCAGTCCACGGGAAAGGGAGGTGACACGCTGTAATCACAACTATTCCACAAACGGTTGACAGTTTCTGTAGAAATCAGCCCATGGGAAATACGATGGCCATTCTGCCTTGGAGTCGGACATGGTCAAAGTCAGCCTTGAAGGCCTGGTAATCCACCCCGTGAGACCGCACGCACCGTAGATGTTGAGAACTAGTGAAGCCAGGTCATTTCTTTAGTGTCACGCTGCTTAACACTCCCGTTGGCACGCGCTCTGTCTTTGGCCGCTCGTGTCGACACGATGAGTTTCAACCTTGATAGCGATGGAAATCCTCACGGACGTTTCCAGTTTAATTGACTGATGGCGGTTCCACGGTAAAAGTGCGGCGGGCACACACACACACACACACACACACACACACGATTGATGCACACATTCAAACTGGATAACAGGACTGGGTTGGACATTTCTGTCATGTTCACAACGTAAAATACTGACAGCCCATCATTGTAAGCTCCTCCATTGTCACCAAACGGCATCAAAATAATAAAAAAGAGGATACTGGCATCGGCTTCGGTTCTGTTTGCATTTGGGATGAATCGCCATCTAGTTATCTTAATCATTACCCGCACAGTGGTTGTGTATTTAAAATATGATATTGATTGACATAGTTCAAAATTTCTCAGAGACTTTCGCTGACCATTTACCTCACCCTCCCCTCTTACCCCTTCCCCACCAACCCAATACCTCTCCTTTTACTCTCCACTGTTCCCCGATTCCTGATTCGTTCAGTGACACCTGCAAGCTCCCCCCCCCCCCTCTCTCTCTCTCTCTCACTCACTCTCTCGCTCTCTCTCTCAGTCTCTGTCTCAATCTAACATCCGTTCTCAACCACTGTCCACTTCCCTCACCATTTTCTCTTCGCCGTCCTCCTAATATACTGTAATCAGATGCCGATCTTTTAATATTCTTTACCAGACGCACAACGTCGCAAGGAAAATAACTGATCCTAAGTGCAGTTTTTCAAAGTGCACACCCTTTTCTGGTCTGCAAAGACACCAAGTGAATCATAAACACAAACAGAATTTCCTGTAGAATGTCTGATACTTATACCTCACATGAAACTTGATAGAGAACTCTCCGTGTCGTGTGCCTGTGCTGATTTGAAGGCACTGAGGGCGACGCTGATCGAGCTGATCAGCTTATGTTCTTACCGCAGCTGTTAAAACCACTGAGGAAGCGAACGCGGGTTTAAATCCAGTTGTGATTTAGCAGCGGACTTGCAGTTTGGCTGTCAAGGCTTGAGGCAGTCACCTCTGTTATACACTGCAACAACGTCAGTTGATATTGTTGTTATGATTGTTGGTCATATTGATTTGGAATGTGACTGCTGTCGCGATGCCCGTTTCAGGAAGTGTGTCGTTGCAGGGTGTCAAGGCTACAGGTGTACCGTACATTTTCATGTTTCTCTTCCCTTGAAACCATGAGCTGTTTCATCATCCTGGATCAGCACCATGCAGCACCACTCACGTTTTGCTTTCTTTCTGCGTAATTGTTACCATAATCTCTGAAGCTAGTGAGATAAAGAGAAGACGAGAAAAAGATATAGTAAAGAAATTTTCTTCAAGAAAAACGCATAGCGGACAAAGAAAACGATACATTCAGTATAACTTTATCAAGACATAACAGATGCAAAGTACATTTCATCGACATAATTAAGAAATAAAAAAAAAGACCGCCTAAAAAAATTGCGCACGCGCGTGCGCGCGCACACACACACACACACACACACACACACACACACACACACACACACACACACACACATAGAGTATTATATGAGAGAACAGTCGCAGAACACAATAGTAAAGGGTCCATTTAAAAAGCATTCATGATTTTACTGGTTTTATTACCTTAGGATTGTTTTTGCTGTTAAACAGTGAATTAAGTTTAAATATTTGGATGTTTGTGGAAATATTTTGTTCGTTATTTTCATTCTGTGCTCTTGAAGAAACACACTCTTAAACATATGACGAAACGCGGTACCGAGTTCTTCGGCACGGCATTGTTGACAAAGCCTGTCATCGAGTGGTGTGCCGTGTATTCGTCCTGTCTGCACAGGCAGCGTGTGGCTAAAACGGATAAACAGTGAATTAAAATTTCCAAGCAATATCTAAAAGTAATCTTTCAACAATGATGTGCTTTTAAACGATCCGCAGTCACAAACCTTCGAAAACCATGATCTGAAACAGACAGCTGTTTCGCCTTATCAGTTTCGCTTATTCAAAGAGTCTGGCGATCCAGCTGACTGTTAAAGCGGGTATAAGAACCCATGCTGCACGTAAAATGGACAGATGTGGTAGCGGACGACTCACTGGCCCAGCTCGTAGCCATGACATGGCAGGCCCGTACCTCGCACAAGACAGGCTCTTTCTTCTCCACCCACACATCATTGTGGGTCTGAGCGTCAGTCTGCCGGAGGAGGCAATACATCTGCATGTCAGCGCGCGTAAAACTGCCTGTGGCAACAAGGAAGTTATTCCTGTCAAAAGTCTGTGGAAGGAACCGGGTTGACCGGTCAACAGAAACAATGACACAGGTGAAAATGAGCAGCACTGTCTTACGGCAACGTGCTTCGATAGACGGAATAGGCTGAACTTCACAGAGACCAGTTTGATGTGACCTTCATCTTACATGCTGCGAACAGTCCATGCACGAAATGGGAACATACTGGCCTGCTCATTGCAGTCCACAAACGGGAAACGAGACTTAACACAGAGAATGTGTGGCAGCGTGGGATGGCAGAAGCATTACAATGATGAAATTTCACTTTGATGTCACGAGTGGTAACGCTGGTGTGGTGTGGTGTGGGGGGGGGAGAGAGAGAGAGAGAGAGAGGGGAGAGAGAGAGAGTTAAGTTCAGGCCTAAATACAAAATTTGTTTATTTGACTAAGCGTCTGAAATGTCTGAATTAATATCAATAATTTTCTTTTTATTTGACAAAAATGCACAAAAGATATGTCTTACAAAAATGCAAAAAAAAAAAAAAAAAATCTAATCACAAAGTATGACGTCAAATTCATATCCTCAGTGAGAGGCGCACAGTAGAACACAAAGTCAAATATCTAATTAAGGAACAGCACGTCCATCCCTGACTGCCACCCAAGTGTGAACTTGTGAACTTCTTGTGAAGTTCATTGCGGCACCTGAGAGGGACGGTGCATGCATTTTGAGTCAGAAGCAAGTGTTTATTATAAGGTAAAGTAAACTATAATAACGGGAGAACTTCGTTGTAACAAGGTCGCGCGCGCGTGCACGCACACACGCACGCACGCACGCACACACACACACACACACACACACACACACACACACACACACACACACACACACACACACACACACACACACACACTGAAATGACAACGTATGAAAACTTACGAAATTTTGTTCATCATCTATTTTTTTAAAATATCATTTGAGCATTGGAACAATCAGCTGCACAGCCTCAGTGTACATTAACAACTGATCACACATGATCACACCATGTAATACATGCGCTTGTCTGCTTTTATAGGAACATGAATAAGGAGAAAACACAGTCTCAGCTTTAGTGAAAATCAAGAAATATACCACATCCTTTTTGGCACAGGAATAGTCTCTGAAGCTGCATCTACAGACAAAATCATTCGTTAATACATGCAGACTGTTATTAGTCACATAACCATATGCAAACACATATGCATTCTCATACGTTGTTGTAAGAGTAAAAAGAGAATTGTATTTCTATGAAGCAAAAGCCCTGCATGACGAGTGTAACGCTACGAGTTATTAATACTATTTTAAAAAAAATCTAACTGTTGGATTTTGTTGCAAAATACAGTGTCAATAATAATGAAATTAATGATAACATTACGATGTTCATGATAGAGAAAAGGATGAGTACGCTGCTGCTCACGAGTCCGAAGGTAAAGAGAAAAGAAAAAATGATAATAAACAGCATATTGAATAACTAGGTTCTCTATACTTCATGACGCCCATCGGCTGGAAAATTTTTAGATCGTAGATTTTTTTTCTGTGTAAGGGTTTTTGTAAAAGTGGTAATGTTGCTAATGCTTTCAAAGTGTGTTGCTTCATATTACGATGTATTGTCGCTAAGGGAAACTCGCCGTTAAACGAGGTTGCTGCTCCAGTTGAAATAACTGTCCTTAAACAAAGGCTGTGTATCTATTACGCATAGGTATGTATATGAAGATCAATGTCCGTATAAACTCCAGAAACTAAAGTTTACCGGCCACGCACTTTACGGAAACAATAGCAACAACTGTAGAAGTCGAAAGTTTCCTTGCAATTGGTCCATACACTAACGTCGTGGCCTACACTGCAATCATAAACAGAGGCTGCAGTTCATAAACAGAGGCTGCAATTGGGTTTTGTGTAGACTCTGAGGACCTCGGTCATTTAGGGATAGCAAATGAGCGCACAAGTTAACGATGTGGCCACGCGCAAGAATATTTATTTGGAATGGAGACAGGGAGACACCATCAGCTGTAACGCTGTATAAAGGAGATGTGAGAATAGGGTAGGGAGACATCACGTGACAATGACCGCAATCGCCTTTACACTGCCAGCCCAACACTGACAGGCGCATGACAGACCCAGACCCTGGTAACAGGATTCCGTTCGTCCATCCACGGCTCCGCAGGTAGCAACACTTCCCAGTATTATACAACTCCATTCTCTTTTGGCAAATACAACATACACGCGCGCGCGCGCGCGCACACACACACACACTCACACACAAACACACACACACACACACACACACACACACACACACACACACACACACACACACACACACACACACATCTGTGAAATATGAAAATCTAAATATCACAGTTTTTATTAAAGCTATAAAGGGGAAGTGGGAAAAAAGAAGGGGGTGTTCACTATTATCGTTATTATCATTGTTGTTGCTGCTGTTGTTGTTGTTGAGGTGCTGATATAGCGCCTATCTTCGGCTTAAGACGTAGCTCTAACAGCTTTACCAGTGCACGTCCTCGTTTAACAACGGGCTGCCTACCTTGGTAGAGCTAACCGCAGAGCTGCCTGCTGGAGCTGGTAATGGTTCCCATCTCATTCATGAAAACATCAGTCCCTCAATTTCTCCGCCTATTTTTCAGTCTTCTGCAGATGATGCATGCAGTGCGTATACCTGTCATCCATACCAACGACCAAACTGGCCTTCTCTTCCGAAAAGTTGGTGATTTGATTTTCACGTGTGTGCAAAAAATGTTATGCGTCGTTCACACACAGAACCTCGGTTTATAGTCGCATTCGAAGGACTTCGTGGGAAGTGGAGTCACAACCAATGTTAACTTCGAGGATCGGCATGCTATGAAAAACAGTCCGGCGGAGATATTCTAACCCACAGTTCCAGAATCACCAGGGTCACGAGTCCGGAGCTCTACCAATTGAGCTGTTTCGGCCCCTTGTTAGAATGCATATTATAATAGGACAGGAGGCAGTGCGATACAATTTATTCGTCATGTAAATAAATTAAACAAGAAGCGACGACACGGTAAATGTGCGACGTGTCACCACAGACATGGCAGTGTGGCCGTCAGGCAACAAGAATAACCTTCAGTTCTTTCCGCGGCTCTGATAAACAAATTCAATGGAGCACTAACAAATTTTGAAGACGTTTTCATACCCAGTGCTAGTAACGACTGGATGTAGACGACTCACTGAGTTCGTGCTCATTATTGTTGTTCGTACAGACATTGTCTGGGAATAACGAGCTAGCTTATGATTGAACACATTTTAAAGTTGCGACCCCCTCCCCCAAATTAAAAAAAAATGCACGAAAAACAACAACAACAAAACAATTCAAAAGCAGCAAAAGCGGCAACGACAACAACAATAACAACAAAAAAAAAAAAGAACGTTCTCAACAATGTTGTATTCCACACTTTTCATTGCCTTAGAATTTCAGGAATTTGCATTTTGCCATACGAAGAATGAAACTGATGTGATTTAGCAGGACAGTTGAATAGTACAGTGTTCTGAATACCGATGACTGGTTAAAAAAAAAATCATGTCTTTCTTAAACTCTATTAAATTAACATGTAATTGTAAACGTCCTATAAGGAAAAAAAAAATGACTTCAGTGACCAGCTGTGTGTACTTGTTGAACGCATTTGAAATAGTTGATCTTTTCCATGCACATGTTGATCAAAACTAGCAATGTTTTATCAAAAATAATGTGACACACACGTGAATTCAGTAGCATTTTTTTTCACATTCAGTTCCAAATATTTTCATTTGAAAGAGAGAAAAGATATTAAAAAAGCAATGCGCGATAGATGTGTAGATAAGATTCACTCATAGAATTCAGAGGGAACCGCCGGAAGTTACACTGGGTGACCAAGGGAGAACTTGGATTTTTCTTTCTTCTCGATATGGATTACAATATCTTTATTCATGAGCAGTATTGCTGTATTCAAATGAGCGCTTCACCCGTGCCAATGGTCAAACGTTGCTCGTAACTGAACAATGTAACTTCAAGCTGTACTGTTTCTTTAGATAATGCTGAGTTACTTCAGAATATTGACCTTATCAGACGTGGGAGTTGACGAAATTAGACAGTCCTGTCCGGTTCTACAATACATGCCGCAGTAAAGCAGCTTTTCTTGTTGTAGTTTGTTGTTGTTGATGATGTGTTGTTGTTGTTGTTGTTGTTGTTGTTCTTCTTCTTCTTCTCTTCTTCTTCTTCTTCTTTTGTTTCTTCTTCTTCTTTCTTTCTTCTTCTTCTTCTTCTTTTCTTTCTTCTTCTATTCTTCTTCTTCTTTCTTTCTTCTTCATCCAAGCATTTCCGAACTGCATTCTTTATTCAGAAACCTCATGGCTTGGCAGATACGGCGTTACACCCCGCACGCTGTAACGTCGCTTTGATGAAACAGAAACTCGGATGCTCGGATATCCTTCAACCGGTATTTGTGTAAACAGTAGTTTGGAATTGCCTGGATGTTCTTCACCGGTATCTATATAAACAATAACATATAGCTTTGAAATACTTTGATATTCTTCAACCGGTTTCTGTACAAACAATATTGTTTTAAATTGTTTGGATATTCTTCATCCGATTTCTGTATGAACAATAGAGGTTGGAGGTACTTGGATATTCTTCAAGCGCTTTCTATATACACAATGTACTTTGGAAATGCTTGAATATTCTTTAACTGGTTGCTGTAAAAACAATAGAAGTTTGGAAATGTTACATATTCCTCAACGGGTTTCTGTATAAACATTACAGTTTGGAAACAATAGGATATTCCTCAACCGGTTTCTCTATGAACAATATACTTTAGAAACACTTGGATATTCTGAAGCCGGTTCCTATATATGTAAATTGGATCTTCAATACAGTTTGGAAATGCTTGGATATTCTTTAAACCGGTTTCTGAACATGTAAATACTCACTTTGATCGTCAATGTAGGCTGGAAATGCTTGGATATTCTTCAACCGGTTTATGTACAAACGATGTATTTTGGAAATGCTTGGATATTTTTCAGCCAGTGTCTGCATAAACAATATAGTTTGGTCATGCTACAGCAGAGTTGGACTCCCTCAACGGTTTTGATCATAACTTTTTTTTTTTTTTTTACCCAGAATAAACATAGACTCAACGTTTTACATCATGACACACACTGGTGACAAAATATACAGCTGTCAAACTGGCAAGACTGTCCGACGGTCTTCATGTTTCATAGTTGCAAAAACATAGCGTCAGTGCTTAGTGCCAAGATCCGCGTTTTTTTTTTTTTTTTTTCACTGTAAGTACCGATCTTCAAATAGTATTTTATACATGTTTAAGAAAAGATAATCGATTACGACGTCATTACCGTTTTGTGAAAGTAAACAGCAAACAGGGTGAAGTTTGCACGATATGTGTTTGAAATCGTGTTCGTAACCTTTTCACACAGTGGCATAGTCGTCTTTTTGTTTGTTCATTTGTTTGTTTTTCTACTGTTTTTTTAACTTTGGTATAAGATTCAAAAGCAGTCCCTTAGAACGGCCAGGTTTGATCTGTCTCAGTGGGAAGTCAGTCAGCAGTAGGGTGCCGGTTTGGCTCAGTGTAAAATGTTCAGTTCGCGGTATCATTTATTGATTTGAATCTCGCTGGCGCCTAACATAAGAACTGTCATTTTCACTGATCGCCTTCACGTGTTGCCGTTCAGGAAGCGTCAGTGTAGTGTTGAATGATATCCTGCTTCTACTGTCCTGGGATGCTTATCCCCGTCTGACATGTCACCTTTGTGCCTGGGGGTGTTAACACTGAGTGTCACTGAATTTACTGATGACCTTGCTGTCATGTCGGGTCTTTATCAGACAGTTATGTACAAATTTATTTTTTTTGTGTGTGTGTAGACTGTCGTTTCTACGTGGCAACATTCCTCAAAGGGACTTGTCTGGCCGGCTGTGTCTCAATTAGACTGATACTGAAGATAAGTTACAAAGCAGAAACTACAGAACTGAAGCAAGAGAATAAAAAGTGAGTAACGAAATGCCAAACGAACAGAACAAAGTAGCAAACAATGTGTTGCAACTTGTTTTGTTCCACTTGTTTGGCGGTCTGGTAACTCAGCTTTTGTTTCCTTGAAACTGAAAGAGTTGAAACCCGTTAAGAAAAGTACCATCTGCCGAGACCGAGGATTCCTCTCATGATGAAGTGAAGTTTTTATTATTTTGTTTTGTTTTGTTTTGTTTTTGCCACCACTGATGTAACGCTGATCAACTGGGTTTTGACACAGTTTGGTCAGATTTTTGTTGATCATCCAGTACCCATTTGGATGTATATGTGCACGTAGATCTCTGTATGTTGTTAGTCTTTAGTGCAGCACTGGATGCTCGGTGATGAAATCCCCCGTTTGTCTTTTATAGAAAGGTCGACGCAGTGCCTCGTTCTTCGTTAACCCCCTGAGATGGCCTTGTTAGTCGGCGGCACCAAAAGCAGCGTGGCTTTCGAGTGTTCACAGGATGCACAGTATGCTTAGTTCAGATCACTTGTGGGCGGCTGCTCTCCTGGGAGACGGCAGACTTCTCCCTTCATCCTCCTCATAGTCATGCTTTTTAGACCTGGTCCTGGGCTTCTCTCCTGTTTTCTTTCTCCATCCACATCTTCGTCCTCTTCCTTCCTCCTCCTCCTCCTCCCCCCCCTCCTCCTCAGGCCCTGGAGTGGAACCTTTACGGCTACCCGTGTCGTCCTCTTTGTACTTGTTCCACGGTGTTCCTGACTTGCCTTGTCGGCTGGTAGAGCTCTCCGTGGACCACATCCTTCGGGTGGGCTGTTGCCTGCTTCGTGAGGTCACGCTCGCCGACATTGACGTGTCGCTGACATCATCCGCGTCCTCGCGCTCTGTATACTCACTGATAGGAGGTAAGGGGCTGTACTTGCCCAGGGCCAGGCGTTTGGCTTCAGTCTTCAAAGCTCTGTTTTCAGCCAAAGACCTGGACTTCTCCTTGTGTAACCTGCTCTTCTGTTCCCGTAGATTGCGATTTTCGGATTCTAGCTTTTGGGATCGTATGACCAGATGCCTCCTCTCCGTCTCCAGCCTTTGCATGTCTTTCTTGATCTGCAACCGCTCTGAGGCCAGCCGCTTGTTCTCGGACTTCACTTCCATGATGACGTGGCTGCCGTTGTTGCGGGCCTCCTTGCGCAGCGTGGTGTTGGCGGCCGACAGCTTGAGGTTGTCGCGGATCAGCTTGGAGTTGTGACCGTCCAGCGACTTGTTCCGCAGGGTCAGGGAGAGCAGTTTGTCCCGGGCCAGCTGGATCTCGGACAGAAGGTCTCGGTTCTCCTCCTTGACCTTTTCGTAGTGTTTGTACAGTTCCCCCTCCTGCTCCTGGTGCTTGCGGGCCGCCCTCCCTCTCCAGCCACTGTCGCTCGGACTCCAGGTTCTGTTTTTTCCAGTTCCAGGTTCCGGCTGTGTTGTTCCAGTCTGCACAGAGCACGCTGCTGGTCGTGGGGGCTGTTCGGCTCAGGCGTTGGGATTCCTCCATCGCCGCCTGCTTCTTCTCTTTCTGCAGCGTCCTGATTCGTAGCTTTACTTCTTCGATCTTGTCCAGCAGAATCGATGGGAGGTTGGGCGAGGCGTTGTTGCCCAGCTGAAAACGAGGACAACGAGGGGATTATGTAAGATGGGCACTGCGCTTTGTTGAAAGGTTTTGGTGTCTGTAAGTAGTTATATTGGTGCACAGACGAGGAGGTGCAAAAGAAACCAAACATTCGTTTAGCAGGAGCATATGATATAAAGTCTTCTTGTCACCCCCTCCCCTTCCCTCCCCTTGTTTGTTTGTCTGTCTGTCTGTTTGTCTCTTTCTCACTCTCTGTCTCTATCTGTCTCTGTCTCTGTGTCTCTGTATCTGTCTCTCTGTATGTCTGTCTGTCTGCTCTCTCTCTCTCTCTCTCTCTCTCTCTCTCTCTCTCGCTCGCTCGCTTTCTCTGTACTTGTACGTGTATGTATGTTTGAGTCTTGGTATATATAAGTGTGTGTATACATGCGTACGTGCGTGCATGTGCGTTCGTAATTTTTGTAGCGGTTTGATTATCAAAGTTGTTTGTATGGAGGATTGAGATGGGAGATTAAACACAATTCACGAATGTTTTGGCATGCACTGATGAAAACATGAAAGTGAAGGCAGGGTGGATGGAGGGTGAACAGGTGCTTGGGACGCAATGGCGGAGGGGAGAAGGCGGTTTGGGAAGGAGGAGAAGTGTGTTCATTTGGAGGATGGGTTCAAACCGGCCAAGGGAGGAATGCAAGTGACGAAGATGATCATATATTATGTGTTTGAGCTCACATTGCCTTTTTCACCGTTTGTGATGTCTGCATGATTGATACTTCACACAACGCGTTATTGTTGTGTTTTGATTTGGAGAAACGAAGGGAGAATAGTTTGTAACCCCTTGCCCTTGTGGATTTGTTTAACCGGAGCCAGCACTGATCTCTCTCTCTCTCTCTCTCTCTCTCTCTCTCTCTCTCTCTCTCTCTCTCTCTCTCTCTCTCTCTCTCTCTCTGTGATTCTGTGATTCTGTGATGTACATCACTGGAGGGCTTTTGCCTCAGCTTCAGGCTGGGCACAAATTATCTGCATACGAAAGGCAAAGATCACCACGAAGCCTAAACTGCTTCATTAAATACTGTCACTGTACATCGTCAATTCGGTTTTTACTCCCAAAAATGTCCAGTATAATAATAAAAGCAGGGTTACTATAACAGACTACATAGAAAATAATCATTGGGGGGAAACGAGTGAAGGTTTTCCATCATGACAATGACTTAACAAAGATTTATGGAATAATAAATAAGTAAAGAAAACGAAAAAGGGGAGTTCTGTGAGAAGGGGTGGGTGGGAAGAATGCCGAGTGCTCTGAGATATAGATATTGAAGCCTTCACCGACAACACGCGGGAATTAGCCAGGTCTGTCTTGTGAGTAGATCCTTTTGTCATCCCTGTCAAGAGTCGGCTTGAGAATGATTAGCATGACTGGGTCTGACTATGTTGGTTCACACATGGTATCAGACGGACACACACCATTTTAAGTTCTAGTTCTGTGGTATTCTCATCACCGATCCACGGCCTCCCAAGTCAGCCGGCGAAAGACAGAGTTGGGAAGTCAGGAAGAAAGTGTGTCAGAAATATGTAAGTAGGAAAACACAGATAGGCCTAAATAATTATCGATATAAAAGGAAGTCCTTGACCCCCATACTTGAGGCTCCGAACAGGATGTAACAGAGGTCAAAATCGGCCAACAGCAAGAGTGGTCAGCGCCACTGTCAGTAGCCCCAAAGTACCTACTGTTGATAACCCAAACATTTTCAATACCATCAGCACTCCACTGTTGATAACCCAAACATTGTCAGTACCACCAGCACTCCACTGTTGATAACCCAAACATTGTCAGTACCACCAGCACTCCACTGTTGATAACCCAACCATTGTCAGTACCACCAGCACTCCACTGTTGATAACCCAAACATTGTTAGTACCACCAGCACTCCACTGTTGATATCCCAAACATTGTCAGTACCACCACCAGAACCACTGTTGATAACCCAAACATTGTCAGTACCACCAGCACTCCACTGTTGATATCCCAAACATTGTCAGTACCACCAGAACCACTGTTGATAACCCAAACATTGTCAGTACCACCAGCACTCCACTGTTGATAACCCAAACATTGTCAGTGCCACCAGCACTCCACTGTTGATATCCCAAACATTGTCAGTACCACCAGCACTCCACTGTTGATATCCCAAACATTGTCAGTACCACCAGCACTCCACTGTTGATAACCCAAACATTGTCAGTACCACCAGCACTCCACTGTTGATATCCCAAACATTGTCAGTACCACCAGCACTCCACTGTTGATATCCCAAACATTGTCAGTGCCACCAGAACCACTATTGATAACCCCAACATTGTAAGTACCACCAGCACTCCACTGTTGATATCCTAAACATTGTCAGTACCACCAGCACTCCATTGTTGATATCCCAAACATTGTCAGTACCACCAGAAACACTGTTGATAACCCAAACATTGTCAGTACCACCAGCACTCCACTGTTCATAACCCAAACATTGTCAGTGCCACCAGAACCACTGTTGATAACCCAAACATTGTAAGTACCACCAGCACTCCACTGTTGATAACCCAAACATTGTCAGTACCACCAGCACTCAACTGTTGATATCCCAAACATTGTCAATGTCACCAGCACTCCACTGTTGATAACCCAAACATGTCAATGTCACCAGCACTCCACTGTTGATATCCCAACATTGTCAGTACCACCAGCACTCCACTGTTGATATCCCAAACATTGTCAGTACCACCAGCACTCCACTGTTGATAACCCAAACATTGTCAGTACCACCAGCACTCCACTGTTGATATCCCAAACATTGTCAGTACCACCAGCACCACTGTTGATAACCCAAACATTGTCAGTACCACCAGCACTCCACTGTTGATAACCCAAACATTGTCAGTACCACCAGAACCACTGTTGATAACCCAAACATTGTCAGTACCACCAGCACTCCACTGTTGATAACCCAAACATTGTCAGTGCCACCAGCACTCCATTGTTGATAACCCAAACATTGTCAGTGCCACCAGCACTCCATTGTTGATAACCCAACCATTGTCAGTACCACCAGCACTCCACTGTTGATAACCCAAACATTGTCAGTACCACCAGCACTCCACTGTTGATAACCCAAACATTGTCAGTGCCACCAGCACTCCACTGTTTATATCCAAAACACTGCCAGTCCAATTAGCACTAACAATGGCTAAAAAGTATGTGAACAAAAATTATGAAAATCTACTAAGAAATGATATTACGAGATTGTTGACCAAACAGTGATATGGAGCCAACGTAGCAGAAGAAAACCAGCATGGTCAATACATGAATACAGAAATAGAAATGTCTTTGTAATCAGGTTAGGGCGTTATGAGGATTGCATGGATGCATGAAATAATGATGACAGTAGAGGTGACCAGCTGTCTCAGCAGGATGAGTGTGAACACAGTTAATTCCTGTTCACCGTTTGTCAAAGCTGATCACTAAACAAGGACTCTCATTATCCTGACTACACGTTTCTCTCTGTCTCATCCTCCCTGTGTTCCCAGTGTCGTAGCACCAGGCGCTCGTTGCAGCTCCCTGTTACACAGCCACATCGTCCCATCGCAGTCCGCATCACCGACAGTCAACAGGGAGCAGTCAGTAACAGGTCTTCTTGATGCAACCCACTAGATAAGACATTGCACTTTGGTGGTGTTCGCTTTTTTCCCTGTTGTGATCCAAGATACACAGGGGCACTACTTACTAAGCTCCCCATTGACGTCAAAAAACGCGGCATAGCCAGCATGGGTGAACTTGGCCATCTAAGGGGCGCCACCATGTCCATCTAACGATTCTTACAAGCGTTTGTTCAAATATAGCTCGAAATGTATTCTTTTCTTAACGTGTCGCAAAGTACGAGTACGCCCCTCTTTGTGTTAGTTTAAGTGTTGGCCGATGTACAATAAACCATTTAACTCTCTCTCTCTCTCTCTCTCTCTCTCTCTCTCTCTCTCTCTCTCTCTCTCTCTCTCTCTCTCTCTCTTGCCGTAGATTTGTCCATCTGTCTGCCTGTTTGCCTTTATCTATTCACTGTCGATTGAGGAATGTGTATATGTTATCGTGGTTCTTGTCATTTCATTGAGGAATGTTTATACGTTATCGTGATTCTTGTCATTTCATTGAGGAATGTTTTATACGTTATCGTGATTCTTGTCATTTCATTGAGGAATGTTTATATGCTATCGTGATTCTTGTCATTTCATTGAGGAATGTTTATACGTTATCGTGGTTCTTGTCATTTCATTGAGGAATGTTTATATGCTATCGTGATTCTTGTCATTTCATTGAGGAATGTTTATACGTTATCGTGATTCTTGTCATTTCATTGAGGAATGTTTATATGCTATCGTGATTCTTGTCATTTCATTGAGGAATGTTTATACGTTATCGTGGTTCTTGTCATTTCATTGAGGATGTTTATATGCTATCGTGATTCTTGTCATTTCATTGAGGAATGTTTATACGTTATCGTGATTCTTGTCATTTCATTGAGGAATGTTTATATGTTATCGTGATTCTTGTCATTTCATTGAGGAATGTTTATACGTTATCGTGATTCTTGTCATTTCATTGAGGAATGTTTATATGTTATCGTGATTCTTGTCATTTCAATCCCCATGCCCTACCCCACCCTTATTATTTCTCTGTTCATCACTCAATCTGTTTCTCTGTCCCAGTGTACTCTTGATTAAATCCTGAATACCTTATGTGTTGTCGCGAATCCCGTAGTATTCCCCACTCCCTTACTTCTCTCTCTCTCTCTTTCTCTCTCCCTCTCTCTTATTCACGCACACACACATACACATATACACACAAACACATACACACGCATTCACTCACACACACACACACACACACACACACACACACACACACACACACACACACACACACACACACACAACACACACGGTGGAGCATTACATTGAGAGCAGCGTAGCAGTCTTGTAGGGTTTTCAGTTCCTCCAGCTTACTCCTGAGTGAGCCCAGAATGTCGCCGTGATCCTCATCACTCCTCACTGACGTCGGTTCCTCTCCGTATAACAGCGGGTCCACCTGTGCACACACAACCCATGACACTGAGGGAGCGCGCTCCCCTTGTTTGTTGGTTGATTAAAACATTCGTTACCACGTAAGTATTTAAGTGAGGTGGCAGCTGGCGGAAACTGAAACGAAGTCAAAAGAAAAAAAAAGAAAAAGATACACCCGAAGGTGCAGGTGGGACCCTGAGAAGTTCTGTCTTCCACTGCCGAACAAACCATCCGGGAGCAATCCTACACCACCCCTGGAATCTGTGCTGTGTTCATATTAATATTCCGCTGGACAAAAGGGACAAACAAATTACTAGACAAAACACGAGACGCGTTTTGACCTCTTTGGGTCTTCTTCAGGCAAGACAAACAACATTCAGGACAATGAACACGAAGAACGATCAGTCACTTAGCTTCTCAAATTGGGCGCCAAATGGACGTTCAATGAAAACCTCCATTTGGCGCCAAATTATCCTAAATGTTTATCTTGCGTAAAGAAGACCGAAGAAGTCGAAACGCGTCGTGATTTGTCTTGTAATTTGATTGTCCCTTTAGTCCGGTGGAATACTAATCACTTTTCTTTTAAGTTCATAACGACATCAAACGTCAGAAGAGTGTGTATTTTTCTGTCGAGGGAACGATTTACTTGCTATTTTTTAAGCTCGGGGTGATGGGTGTATAAGTCTATAAAGAGAAGCGCCAACAACTTGAATCAGAAGCGTCAAACCGGCAAGGAAAGGAGAATTGACCTCAAGAGAACTTCTTCGTAATTGTCTGTCTGAGTGGAGATGCGTTGTGCTGCCGTTATGCCCCTGACAAGTCAGGACCAGGACATCTTTTTTTTTCTTTCTTTCTTTTTTTTTTTTGCTGTCCCAATCTCTGCACCACCTCAGAGGCAGTGTACCCACGCCGCTCACTCCGACACCCCCGTCCACACAGCCACAGCCCGTTCGGCTCCGCCGTAGCCCCGGCACCGGCAATCCACAGGGAGTGGTCAATGTCAGGTCGTCAAGAGGCAACCCACCGGAGGAGACACTGCACTGCTGCCGAGTCACTTCGGTGGTGTTCAGTGGCGCCTGTTCTGATCTAACATACGCAGGACACCACCTACTAAGCCCCCTACTGACAACAACAATTGCTTAGTCGCGGAGCGTGCGTGAGTGAGCTCTCCCTCCGGAGGGCGCCACCACGTCTGTCCAACGACAGCCCCCATGGACTCGCCGATACCGGTGACCCCGACGGAACCAAACCAAGGCCACAGACGTGGAGAGGACATCGAAACTGAAGTCACCATGAGAGCAGGGCATGAAGGGCCACAGAACTTGAGACATTTTTTTTATGCTGATCGATGAGAATGAGGATGATTAAGATGATGCTACGGATTTCCATTTCGATCTGAGACTACATGACAGGGCTGTACTCTACGCTTTCTTTCATAATATATCTCGGCGTCAACCAGGCCCGAGAGATACAGGCACCTGCAGTTTTGTCAGGAAATTTGAGCAACACTCTCAGAAACGCATCCATTAAGTAGATGAAGCTCGACTGTGTGGTCCCAGTCTTCCCAACTGAGTCCGCAGCAAACTCAACTCTGGGTAGGAGCCGGTCGGGGCAGAAAAACCCACATGACTCTGATGGGATTCGAACCCACGACCTCCCAGCCAGGAGTCCGCGACGCTAACCACTTCGCCACGGCGGCTGGGATGACCGTTGACAGGGAGGTGGTTTGTATGTCAGGCTTGTGAAATCACAACGTGTTCTCGCCTTTCTATGATCCAAGGGCAGCCGTGTGCACGTGCACGAACAAACAAATACATACTACATATCTATCTATCTGCTTGTCTGTCTGTTCATCGATTTAGCTATCTATCTGCGGTATATCTGTATGTCAGTCTGTCTATCTATCTATATGTCTGTCTGTCTGTCTTTCTCTCTCTCTCTCTCTCTCTCTGCACACACACACACACACACACACACACACACACACACACACACACACACACACACACTCGGAAAGAGAGAGAGAGAGAGAGAGAGACAGAGACAGAGACAGAGACAGACAGACAGACAGACAGACAGGCAGACAGACAGACAGACAGAGACTGAGACTGTTGGACAGAAAGAGACAAATAGATAACACAGACAGATAAACAAACATACAGGCAGAGAGAAAAAATATAATCAAATATACTGAATGGAACAGCCACACAGAAAGACAGACCGGAGAAAGGGAAGTGTGGACGAGTGCAGGGTAGGGGGGTGGTTGAAGGAGAAAGGGGAGGGGGGGGGGGGGTGACGATAAAATGAGAGAACCAAAAGAGAAAGCATTTTCACACACACACACACACACACACACACACACACACACACACACACACACACACACACACACACACACACACACACGCAAAACACACACACACACACACACACACACACACACACACACACACGCACGCACGCACGCACACACGCGCGCGCGCGCGCGTATGTATATGTAGGAGCAGGCAATATGAATTGTTCTGTCTTCAAGATTGGTTACGATGGTCTCCTTAAGCTGCTTGTGAAGGATTTGATATTTATATTTCCCACTTTCATTGTCATTTTTTTTTTTACACCCCCCCCCCCCCCCCTGCCCCGCTTCCCAGTTTTTCTCACCTTCGATTCTTTGCCAAGACATTATTAGTATAATGATGGGGGAATTGTGAGTCTGCGTTCGTTACGCGCGCGCGCGCGCGCGCGCGCGTGTGTGTGTGTGTGTGTGTGTGTGTGCGCGCGCGCGAGTGTGTGCATGTATGTATACATGTATGTATATATAAAGCATCTTTGGTCGTCTCTATGACGTAATTTGTACACATCATGTGAGATAACTCTCCTGTGAGTGCCGTGCCTTCCCGGAAGCCTATTGCGTCAGCCAGTCTCTTTCGCACAACTTTCATCTTTGAATTTCATGAGTAATGATTATTAAACTGATCAGGAGAGCACCATGTCATGGATTTTGTCTGACACTACCTCTTCAAAAGTCGCCTCTCGCCAAAGTAGCTGCTTGAAAATGTATTGCTTTTTTTTTCTTTTCTTGTTTTTTTTTTTTCTAGTTCTCCTGAGCTTATTTAACTGTCTCACACTGTTCTGTATGAATAAACGTTGTGCTTATGCAATCATCTAAACGCTTACGTGGGGAAATCGAAAAGCCAAAGCATTAAAATGAAAATTCCCATAGCCTCTCGGCCGTAGGGGCAGTGAACTGTCAGAGGTTCACCACGTCTAAAGGGCGACGCGATTGTCCCTCCCTTCCACCGCCTTTTAACCTTCCCTGAACCGAATCAGGAACCCATTGACCGCTGGGTGGGCTGAGAGGGGTTTCAGGCCCAAAGAATCCGACCACACGTGTGGTTTGAACTCTCGATCGTCAGTTCCGCTGGCAAACGCTTGAACCGTTTGGCTACGGGCCTCTGTTTAACCAAGGCAAACTGTCTTAAAGAGAGTTCAATGTGGAAATGGTTTTTAACTGGCGTTTACAGGGCTCCTGGTGAGGCACACTTTCTTCGCGTTTCACGCTTTGCTGGTGAAATTCACTCCTTTCCTTTTTTCACCTGCACGTGAGATTTGCCCTTTAAAAACGCTGTACGTTTGATCGTTCTGTAAGACTGAGGCGCGCGGATTTTTTCAGAAACACCCACAAGGGAGTGGTGAAATCGGAAGTTTGCCGTTGTAGAGTTTTTGTTACCGCCGTGATACAACTCTTTACGAGAGAGTGATCCAGACATCCATATGAACGCTATGCTTAGAATAACGTTGAGCTAAAAAAAAAAAAAAAAGTTGTAAAGTGAATCATCCATGCATAAGTGGCAAACATTAGGAAAGGAGTTGGAATACTAGTTCGAAAATAAACCTCGTAGAATGTTGTGGATGCTTTTCCTTGAGACGATGTTCATGGAAATTAATTGATGTATTTTCTACTGAATGAATATTCAGTTTGTTTCTCCTATCAATGCACTGTCTGTGGGTATGGAAATGTCAAACTTACGTGGGGCAGGGCAGGTTAAAAACAAACAAACAACAAACAAACAAACCAGTCCACAACAACAACAAATTAAAGAACATTTTAAAAAGGCAACAGAAAATGAAAATGAACGAAAGGAAGAAAGGAAGGAATGAAGAAAAACAAAGCAAAAAAGAAAAAGCCCGGCAAGTGAAGAGGCTGCAGAATAATATTGACCGATGTTCGCAACCGCATCAGACGTCCTAGCGCTCAGGATTTATGTCCCTTGCTCAAACCCTACGTACGTCTGTGCTGTGGTTATGCAAAACGCGGGAGGGACGTCAGTGCAACATGTGTCCCTCCCATAGCCAGCGCTTTCTGTGGGAGGCTGGTCTGTTTGTTAGTTTGTTTGTTCGTTTGCTTTTATTCAGTTTTGACTGACTGATCGATCGGTCGATTGATTGACTGATATTTGATCTTCGAGCCATATCTGTGGGATGGCTGCTACGTGTGTGCAAGATGGATCTTTTATTAACCATGTCCCTTTTTCCACCTCTCCAAGATCTCCTAGCCTGTTAGAAGGCTGGGTATTTTCTATTGGAGGGGTGAGACTCTTCCCTCCTTGCTGCCCCTCTTCTTTCTGTAAAAACATACCTCGTGCCCTTCATCCGCTCGCACATGTGCTCGTGCGCGCGCGCGCACACACACACACACACACACACACACACACACACACACACACACACACACACACATGGCTGATAGTTACGTTGCAAGCAAAAAGTTGAATGGTGGTGTCAGTACCTCATAGCGGATGATGTCTCAGCATCCGATGCTCATGGTCCAGCTGAGCAGCCGCACGGTGGTCGGGAACGTTGACTCGGTTAGCCTTCTTCGTCATTTCCGTTTCCACAACTGACGTCACTCGATCCAGAATGACGTCTTTCTGACGTTCAGAAATGCGTGCCGTCAGCATAGCTATCGCGATCTTTCGTCGTATGCCTGGGAAAAGGAAGACAAAACAACGTCAGTACAGACTCTCTCTCTCTCTCTCTCTCTCTCTCTCTCTCTCTCAAAGCACATAAACCACCACCATACCACATCATACCACTGAAACCACGTAATTGTATTTGGTTGTTACGGGTTCGGGTCGACCAGAACGGTGGCGTTTGCCAGCTGGTGTGAAATCCTTCATTCTCTAGCGTTTTTTGTTTTCGAAGAAATAAGTTACTGTTCGTCATTCGTTTTCATTGTGTTGAATGTTATTTGATTTGCCTGGAGAGAGAGAGAGAGAGAGAGAGAGAGAGAGAGAGAGAGAGAGAGAGAGAGAGAGAGAGAGAGTGCGTGCATGCGTGCGTGCGTGCGAGCGTGTGTGCGTGTGTAAGGTAAGGTAATGTTGCTTATAGCCCAGCCGACCGCAAAGGGCCACATCAGGTGCGTGCGTGTGTGTGTGTGTGTGTGTGTGTGTGTGTGTGTGTGTGTGTGTGTGTGTGTGTGTGTGTGTTGCAGACCTTTTCTTGGGCCGCTTGCTGTTGCCATTGTACACCAAATGAAGCGTGTTAAGTAATTTGGTAGCATTTAGTACACTAATGTTAATGCATACCATTTCATGATGGAACCACCGCGAGTATACTGAATATTTGTATCTTTTAATATCAGTTTCTTGGAACTAATTTATGTCTGATATAATTATGTTCAGAAGTCTGTCCATGGTTTACAGTCATCAGAGTTGACATCACAAGTTACTGGCGAGCTCCTTATTTCTTCTGGAATCTTTTAATCCCACAGACGTTGGTTTCAGATAAACCTATGTGGTCATTTCGGCCCGTGGGAAGGGACGGATAGGGAGATGGGGTGGGCGAGACCATAGTGGCGGGGGAGGCTCTACAAATCAATTCAGAGAGCTTTTTTTTTTTTTTCAGTCAGTGAATCTTCTTCTCTAGCGGGGTTGGATGTAAATACAGCCAGGACATTTCCTGCTGGCAGCCAGACTGTCTGCTAGGGGGT
>JADBJO010000641.1:394210-396710 GCA_016801955.1 Conus betulinus | reverse complement strand
AGAGAGATGGTACACAGCTGAAGTCCAACAGCAGGAGCAGACGGGAGGAACAAAGCTGAAAAAAGGAGCGCATGATCAGTCGCAAGGCGTGCCGTCACGGATCGTGTACAGGGTCCGCGCCTGTCGCTGTCTCAGTGAGAACAAAGAGAAAATTGCTTTGCACCAATTTCGAAGATCATGTGGCTTGCAATCTTCCTTGTGTAGTATGAATGCAACGACAGATCTGCTTTAACCGCGTCCCTCTGCGGTAACTGTTCTGTTAAACGCCCCCTACCCCGCAACCCTACCCGCCCCACTCTGCTACCACCGTTCTACAACCCACCCATTTCCGCCCGTTTCCCATTTCCCGTCCCGCCACCCAACATTTTTATTTTACTGGTCGCGGGGTAAACGTCTGCACAACATTGGACCCCCCCCCCCCCCCACACACACACACACACCCATACACACCCCACACACCAACACCACCGCCACCATCCCACCCCTCTGCCAGTAGGTGTGGCACGAAGAGAAGTGATTGATCGCTGATATGAAAGTCACAGTGAAAACTTTAGCTCGTTCATATTTGAAAGCGGGTTACTGGTTCATACCGACATTCTGTGATGTTGGCGTCTTTTTACGTCAAACAGCGACAAAACGAAACCTCGAACGAAGCGGATGGCGTTACGAATCCAAAACTGATGCGTTTCCAATGATATTTGATGCGGAGACACATGTTTCTTACACTGCCTTGAAAGAAGTGTAAGGAGAAATCTCTTTAAATTGATCCTGAGTATCATTGTTGCTGGAACTTCTTTTGGCGAAGTTTTCCCCCTGGCAGTGCTAACTGCTTAAACGATCTATGAAGAAAATCTGGTCATGTCTGCGTGTCTTTGGGTAGAACCTCACAGGCAATAGCAGAAGTAACTGAAATAAGTCCTCGTTGGATCTGGTCGGAGAGGGGGGGGGGGGGGGGGGGGGGGGGGGGGGGGGGGGGGGGGGGGACGGGGAGTCGAGGGGAGGGGATGAAAGTGAACATAAAAAAGGCATACATTTCCCAACTCAGAACAGGAGGTGCCCGATAGCTAGGTGGCTAGGACTTCCATATAAAAAAAAATGGCAAGTCGCCTGGAGACGCCCAGCCATTAAGGAAGTGCTGGTACGAATCCCGGCAGCGCCAAAACTATATCTGACAGAGGAGCATCTAGCAGTCATGATCTGAACGCCGCCCGGCTTCCTTAGAGTATGAGTCTTCAGGGCAGAAACACTGGTCTGAAGCAGAGAGGGTGGATGGGAGGGGTGTGTGTGTGTGTGTGTGTGTGTGTGTGTGTGTGTGTGTGTGTGTGTGTGTGTCTTCTGTGAAGATCCGCTACTGTCAAGCTTTCCAGGAATATTCTTTTTTTTCTTTTCCTGATCGCTCAACATGCTGGAAGACGATCCGGGATGTTTTAATTCTGAGATCTGTTTTATGCGGTTTGGTAAAGAATGAAATTGACTGGACAGAAGGAATTCTGACAGGCAGAGAATTCCAAGACTGAGGGAACTGCCCAGGGGAAAAGGGGTCGCCCAAAGATGTCAGTCGTAACAGAGCCGTTACTTTGAATACGGTGTATAATAGAGGAACAATATGCTAACGTATGATGCAGACGAGACTTTTTACAGTTGACATGGTAACAGTTGAGGCACACTGTACATGACGAACATGTCAGATGAAAGAGTGAAACTGAACATTCTGCCGAAAGTACAACAGGACGTAAAAGTCAACATGTAGAAAATGATACATTCGTTTTTGTTTGTTTGTTTGTGTGTTTGTTTTATTTTGCTAAAAAAAAATAATACAATAATGATGAAAATATAAACTCACATCGGAGGTACGCAAGTCGAAACAGTGTGGACCATTCTTTCAATACAAACTCACAACGGAAGGTATACAAATCAAAACACCGTGTAAACCCTACTTTCAAATATGACCTGAAAGGGTAAAATTCAAGGTACGAAGGTCATCCACAGGTCGTCTACCAGGCAAAAGATCAGCTGGAGATGCAGTGCAAGTAGCCCAGTCAAACTCCCTCTTGAAAAAGAGAAGTCAGGGAGACAAGATGGATAAGTGGGGAAAAGAGGGAGAGAGAAGGGAGACAAGGCTGGTGGGGGAAGGGAGACAAGGCTGGTGGGGGAAGGGAGACAAGGCTGGTGGGGGAAGGGAGACAAGGCTGGTGGGGGAGGGAGACAAGGCTGGTGGGAAGACGGACGTTTGAACAGTGTCGGTGGTTCAGGGCAGGCCAGGCGTCACAGATGCCAGGACTTAAGACCCATCACAAACATTATCTTTTGTGCCCATCGCCTTTGTCGGGGAAACCCACCTCTGTCTGTCTGTGTATATGTCTGCCTACCAGCCTGCCTGTCTACCTGCCTGTCAGTCTCGTCTGTCTGCCTGTCAGTCTCGTCTGTCTGCCTGTCAGTCTCGTCTGTCTGTCTGTCTGTCTGTCTGTCTGGTCTCTCTCTCTCTCTCTCTCTCTCTCTC
>JADBJO010000641.1:386710-391710 GCA_016801955.1 Conus betulinus | reverse complement strand
ACACACACACAATCATTCCAAATACGTCTGTACAGCCTATTCAAAATGTTTTCCTGTCAGCAAGTGAAACATATCTTTTCTTTTGCACATAGCTAAAAGTCCAATTGGCAAATACTTGTAATAGATAACACAATCAGTGGCGAGATGAGACAGAAGAGTTATATGTTTTTTTTAATCATTGATTAAGTGGATTTTCTACTTTTGTGTTATAGTTGTAGATAAGTTAATTCTTTTGACTCGTTATATTAACCTTTTTTCCCAGCCCTGGTTTTTTTTTCTTCGTCTAAGATCACGTTATGTGGAAAGACGTAAAAAAACAACAACAAACAACACACAACACACACGCACACACACGCCGTCCCCGCCCACACTCCCCGCGTCCCTTCTCCCTGTCAGCATTTACAATGACGTCATGTTTTTGTCATCTGATTTCCACTCTTTGTAGTAGTTTACTGCATGATGTGAACAACGTTAGTATTACTTGAAACACTGGATTTCCATGATAAAATCACAGCACCTTCTGAAGGAAAGGATGCCAGTCTGTCTACAGCATTAGAATCATTCCCTGCCCACATGTAACGACAGTGTCCTCTCCGACATCGGGCGTCTTCTTCTTCTTCTTCTTCTTCTGCGTACGCAGGCTGATACTCCTGCGGACACTCCCTATATGGACAGGCAAGTATTAATCCCATCTACCCAACAGAGGGAGTGGAATTTTGTGTGTATGACCATTTTTTAAATCCCGCCATTCAGGCAGCCACACTCCATCTTCGGGGAAGGTGCACGCTATGTGTGACGTGTCACCCATACCAACGGCCACGCTGGCCTTCTCTTCCGAAAGTTGGTGATGGGATTTTACGTGTGTGCAAGATATGCGTGCGTTCACACACGGAACCTCGGTTTATGGTCTCATTCGAAGGACCGTATGGGAAATGGAATCAGAACTAAAGTTAACTCCGAGGGAAAAATCCCCCTGTATCGAAACGGCCCGGCGGAGATTCGAACCCGCAACCCTTGGATTACGAATCCGACGGTCTACCAACTGACCTATTCCGGCCCCCGGGCATGTTCTAGATGAGGCGCGTGCCGCATTCCGATCCTCCCTGCATACTGTAGAGCTACGTGGCCTCCACAGTACTGCATCATCACGTTACAACTGTTGATCCTTACATCATTGCCCCATTGTCAAGTCGTCCAAGGCCCGAAGTGTCAGTCAAAACAAAGCGGTCAGTTTGATCTGCCTGTTGGTGTCAGTGTGCAGGATGTTGGTGGTTCGGGCGCAAATGTTGGCCCCGTGACATACAGCGTTCATAGTCAGACTGGCACACGGTGAACAAAACGTGACAAGTAACTGTGGACTGCTGCCTAGATTGTTTCCAACGAAAGGTCAGCAATGTTGTATTCTCATTGCGCGTTATATTTTCTCCTCATTTTTATGAATGATGTTTGTTTCCAATTAAAAAAAAAAAAAAAGGTCAGCAACGTTGTATTCTCATTTCGCATTATGATTTTTCTTCATTTTATGAATGATGATTATTTCCAATAAATAAAAGGTCAACAATGTCGTATTCTCATTATGAATGATGACGTTGTTATCCATGTGGAAAGCGCCTGGATTTAGATTCAAGGTGCACGTTTGCAGTCACGAGCATTCACGTTACGCATGTCCGTCTTATCGATAAATGTGCAGTGTAACTTCCATACATGCACGTACATACCTGTTGAGACATACATAGGTGCAGTGAAATATGAATATGTAAACGAATGTGTAGTCATTTGTGTGTTATACTTTTCTGGCGTTGGCGCTATGTTTGTTTAGATTTTTAGATTTTTTTTAAATCCTTAACGCAAAGCCATTCGCCTTCGTTACCGAAAACAAACGAAAACGACCCCCCCCCCCCCCCCCCCCCCCCCCTCCCTCCCTCAGCGTATTGATTCTGTGTATAATTCGGTCCAAAGCAATCTTTCCTTTCTTCTGACTGACGACAGAGCCAAGGTTTTAAAATGTGTTTCCGAGGTGATGTAATGTTACCTTTAACGTCATAGATAACACATTGTATACATCATCTTCACTTCTTTGTGGATCAGGTATTGATAGGTACAAGTGGTATTGATTGTTACAAAAGAAGTTTGATTTCATTGTTAAGTCACCAGACACATACAAGAACGCAGAACATTAAAAAGTACCTTTTGTAAAAGATCCTGGGGAGTAAAAGAACACGACATTTCGAGCCCAGGCGTTTCGAGTCGTGTTCTTTTACTCCAAAGGATCTTTTACAAACAAGGTACCTTTTAATGTTCTGTGTTTTACCTTCAAGATCCAGCAGTCATACTTTATCTTCAATGTATAAGAACGAGTTTCATCCGCATACATTTCTGTGGCTGTGTATTAAAAGTGTGTTACCGTAATTACTAAAAATGACTGTGCAGAGGGGTTTATTCGTTTCTGACAGTAGTTTTGTGGTGTTGTGCTTAATTGTATACACAGTCTGTGTGAAAATACGTCAATCAAAAGAAAATGGAATACATGGGCAGAAGATTCAACATGTGAGAAAAAACAACGGATTGCTTGCAAGCCAAGAGCAGGAGGGGAAGGGAGGGGTAGTGAATAAGCTGGCCTCACATTCAACCCACGTCGCTATGAAAGAAATAGGACAACGACCAAAACATCGATCTTAGCAAATCCGCTGATGAGATGCAAGGTCACGCACATGCATAGTCACAAACACAGAGATAGCGCACACACGCACACGCGCAGTGAGGGTGGTAGTAGTAGTAGTAGTAGTAGTAGTAGTAGTAGTAGTAGTAGCAGCAGTAGTAGCAGCAGCAGCAGCAGTAGTAGTAGTAGTGGTGGTGGTGGTGGTTGTTGCAGTAGAAGCAGTAACAATGGCGGCGGCAGAAAACAGTCATGACAGCTGTGGTAAAAGGCGTACAAAAAGCTCGGGTACTTACTGCACTGTTAAAAAACAGTCTGAAACTGTGTACGTCATCAATCAGAAACGCACTCGCAGAAAGATCCATGCCAGCACTCTGACATACAGAGCCGATGGATTTTGACGAGGATTACTATAGCATTAACTACCGACTTGAACTGAAGTGAATGGGAAAGAGGTTGACAACAGACAAAGACACAGCCGAGAAGCGACAGGAGGGAAACAGCGAGGTGGAGATGACCAACAGCCAGACAGGCCTGACCTGAATCTGCTGCTGCTGCTCCTGGTGGAAGAGAGTGTGCAGGTCGGGCCAGACCTTGTCCAGGTCCACGCTGTCTTCTATGGCCAGGTGGTTGGCCAGCAGAGTGGCCTGGTGCACGGCGCTCATCCAGTCCCCTTCCTCTCCCCCCTCCGACCCGGAACGTCTTTTCCGGGACACCTCCCTCTCGTCCTCCTCGTCCTCGTCCTCCTCCATGTTGTCGCCGTGGATCTTGTGTTTGGAGGCGGGGGGGGACCCCCGCCGGTCGTTTTCTGTCCTCCGTTCTTCGAGACATGCTTAGGTCAGAATGGCAGTCTGCAGGTCTTGTAGCAGATCCTTTCGGAAAGAAACTTATACGGTTACCAGGTTCCGCCCGAACCCGGGTTCTTCAACGACTGTGGGGAAAATCAGTCGCTGGTTGATTTCCTCCTTCACTGTTCACTTCACCTGGCCCATCCTGTTGTTAGGAACTGCCATACCAGTGTGAGATCATGACTGAACCAACTTCGTTGGGTTTTTAGCAGCGGACACACTTCTGTCAAATCATCAATGTCAACGTTGGAAAAGTCAGCAATCACATAGAAGTTTCATGCTGCTATTTGGCCATTAAAGACATCACTCACTCCGTCAGACTGACCCTGAACCTAGCGCACATTTTCCCCCTAGTTCTAGGGACATTCGTGCTCGTCCGTTTTCGCCGAAGTCCCAGAATGCTGCGGCAGAAAATCTGGCATATTGCTGACGGAAACAAACAAAAACACCGAAGACAGGCACGCACAGTCGTCGTCACGCCCGTGGTTGGGCTTGTGTTTCTCCGTCGTCAGGACGCTCGCAATTCACAGCGTGAAAGCCATCGTGTCCCACAAACCCACTGTAGAATGGGGATGATCGGAGAGTGAATCTTCAACTACCCGCCGTCTTCTTTCAGCGGCGAGCGAGGAGCAAGCGGCAGTCATGTCTGAAGGCAGGGGCGTTCTCACCATGACGACCCGGCGAGAGCGGCCTGCAGGGGGTGTGTGTCCTGATGGCTGGCTGTCTGTCTGTCTGTGGTGGGCCTGCAGGTCGTCAGCGGTGAGCGGGAGGTGGCGGGGACAGATAACTCACTGTTCACCGCTTTCACTTTCCCTCGTTCTCCGCTCTTCGCTGACTGTCGCCCCACAGCCCCACGCAGTCCGCAAGGGCTGTGCAGGGTGCTTGCTTTTTCTTTATGGGTAGGGCGAGGGAAGCCTCTCTGTCTCTGTCTCTGTCTGTCTGTCTCTCTCTCCATTTCTTTCTCTCTCTCTCTCTCTCTCTCTCTCCATCTCTCTCTCTGTCTCCCTCACACACACACACACACACACACACACACACACACACACACACACACACACGCTCTCGTCAAGTGGTGAGTAAAAAGGGGTGACATAAAAAGAAAATCCTATGGACGTGTTTGTGTTGGTAACACAGTGACTTTGCAGCCGTTCAGTTCCCCACCGTCTGTGCCCAGGTCACAAACTCCATCACAATGTTACAGTAACGTGAAATGATAGGGGTAACCCTGACACTTCAGCTGACCCTTCCACACATCCCCAAGTGAGCGCCAGATCAACGCCAGTGCCACTGCAAAGTTTGTGCTGGTGACGTGTGGCAAGATGTTGATCATTACATTTTCCCCAGAGCTCATAGATGTCAATCAGGTAAAAACAGAAAAAAAGACGAAAAAAAAAGAAAAAAGATGATATTTGTAAATTAGGCAACGTCATGAAACCAGCAAGAAGCCGAGATTTTCTTTCCTTTACCTTTTTTTTCTTTTTTTTTTTTTTGCGAAG
>JADBJO010000641.1:371710-379210 GCA_016801955.1 Conus betulinus | reverse complement strand
TCTGGACTGTAGGGAATCATCGTCATAGAAAATGCATGGAAGGTCGTGCCTCCTTCCATCTGGGCACCTTGCAGCCACAAGACCTTCACATCAGAGAGCGGGGGCCGGAATAGCTCAGTTGGTAGAGCGCCGGACTCGTGATCCTGGGTTGTGGGTTCGAATTTCGGTACAGGGGGATTTTTCCCTCGGAGTTAACATTGGTTCTGACTCCATTCCCCACACACAGTCCTTCGAATGAGCCTATAACCGAGGTTCCGTGTGTGAACGCACGCATAACATCTTGCACACGCGTAAAATCCCATCACCAACTTTCGGAAGAGAAGGCCAGTTTGGCTGTTGGTATGGATGACACGTTACACATAGCATGCACCTTCCCCGAAGATGGAGTATGGCTGCCTTAATGGCGGGATAAAAAAACAGTCATATACACAAAAACTCCGCTGCCTGTCTATACAGGCAGTGTCTGCAGGAGTGTCAGCCTGTATACGCAGAAAGAAAGAAGAAAGAAAGAGAGCGGCACTTCACTTCATTTCCAGGCATCCCTTACCCCCCACTGTCCTCCCCCATCCCTTTTTTTTAAATAACCTCCCCTCCCACCCCACCACCCCACCCACCACCACCTCCCTGTTTCCTTTCAGCTTCCCCTTTCCACTTCTCTTTCATCCCATCCCAGGTACTTCCCCCATGCCCCGTCTCCCCCCAAAGTGAACATAAGTGAATTGAGCTGTGACTGTCCACTGTGTGAACGGTTATCACTGCTGTCTGTCATCAACAGTGCCCGCAGTCTTCTGTCTTCAGTTACCTCCGACTCCAGACTTGTTTCTTTCTCTAGGTACCTGTGTTTTTCAAACCAGTTTTTCCTTTGTCTCAGCTCTACCAGGACCAGCAGGCACCATTCCTTCATGCATTGTGACTGACTTGAGTTTGTAAACATTGTAAATCTGATGTTGTCTCTTTCCAAGAAAACCCATTAAAACAGCTCGCACCAGGTAAATTGTAAATCTGATGGCTCTTTCCAAAGAAACCCCATCAGCCTCGCAGTGGGTCTGTAAATTGAAATCTGAGTTGTCTCTTTCCAAAGAAACCCATGTAAAACAGCCTCGCAGTGGGTCTGTAAATTGTAAATCTGATGTTGTCTCTTTCCAAAGAAACCCATTAAAACAGCCTCGCAGTGGGTCTGTAAATTGTAAATCTGATGTTGTCTCTTTCCAAGAAACCCATTAAAACAGCCTCGCAGTGGGTCTGTAAATTGTAAATCTGATGTTGTCTCTTTCAAAAGAAAACCATTAAAACAGCCTCGCAGTAGGCTTGTTTTATTTGTCTTAAAAAAAAAGTCGGATTCCCTCTGCCTGAAGTAAAGACAATGTTATAAACAAGTTTTTGTTTTAGTGTGGCTTATAAGCAGACTTCATAATACATGGAGGTCTTGAAAGTTCGTATCAGTGTCGGCCTCAGTTTCATCAAGGAGGTGTCGCTGTGTGCGGACTAGTCCATACACGCTACACCATCTGCTATGGTTCAAGACCACACTGCGCACAGTTTAGAGCTGATGGATAAATAATGATTTATAATAATGAGAGAGAAATCAAGGAGAGGGTCTAATGGCTATGACTCAGCAGAAGTCTGACCAGCGCATGAGCCCAGTGCGTTGGTCAGACCTTAGGTAACCTGCCTAACATTGTCTGTGTCATTGTCATTGTATGTGCTTGTTATGTGTGTGTAAATGTGTGTGTGTGGTGGTGGATGGGCACAGCCCATATGTGTGTGTGTGTGTGTGTGTGTGTGTGTGTGTGTGTGTGTGTGTGTGTGTGTGTGTGTGTGTGATCTGTGGCCTTGTGCGAGCGTGCTCTCCTGCATGCAAGTATGGGCGCATGTCTGTGTGTATGTATGTGTTTATGTGTATGTGCCTGTGTGTATGGGCGTACATGCGCGCGCGCGTATATGTGTGTGTAAAGTGTTTGTAAATATTGTGCTCCCCCATCCCCATCCCACCTTTTTCTTTCAGAGCGAACCCTGCAAGGAGTAAGGTGACCTTGTCATGAACTGACCTGTAAGAAGTGGAGATAACCTGTTGACTGAAACTGACCTGTAAGAAGTGGAGATAACTCGTTGACTGAACTGACTTGTAAGAAATGGAGATAACTTGTTGACTGAACTGACTTGTCACAGGGAGTGGAGATAGCTTGATATTAAGTGCCATTTTGGTCTCAGGGAATGGGGATGATAGATAGTACCGATATGTGGGATCAACTCTCTCTCTTCTCTCTCTTTCTTCCGTCTTCTCTCTCTCTCTCTCTCTCTCTCTCTCTCTCTCTCTCTCGTCTTCTCCTCTCTCTCTCTCTCTGTTTTTTCTCTCGTCTTCTCTCTCTCTCTCTCTCTCTCTTTTGTCTCTCTCTGTCTCTGTTTTTCTCCGTCTCTCTCTCTCTCTCTCTCTCTCTCTCTCTCTCTCTCTCTCTCTCTTCTCCGTCTCTCTCTTTTTTTCTCCGTCTCTCCTCTCTCTCTCTCTCTCTCTCTCTCTCTCTCTCTCTCTCTCTCTCTCTCTCTCTCTCTCTCTTTTCTCTCTCTGTTTTTCTCCCGTCCTTCCTTCTCTCTCTCTCTCTCTCTCTCTCTCTCTCTCTCTCTCTCTCTCTCTCTCCTCTCTCTCTCTGTCTCTCTCTTTTTTCTCCGTCTTCCCTTCTCTCTCTCCCTCTCTCATTCTTCCATTCTATGCAGTTGTTTTTTTTTGTTTATTTCATTTTCACTGCCTGTTTTTAATATGTTAATATTAACCCAGTATGCTGTGACACAGAGTTTCTCTGATTCCGACATCATTAAGCGTGCACCAAGAAATCTTGATTATAAACTGCCGAGCGTAAATGCAAGCACGTACACAAATAAACACACATATGATATTCACGTCACGCACGCGCCTTTAATGCTTAACACGCATGCACCATGAACGAATCATTTGACAGGAAGATGAAATCCATCGTTGAAACTTGACCGAACGCAGAACCACAGAGACGCATTTAAGCATACGTAGACACGCGCGCAGATAGACACACACACAAGCAATCGCCCACACACGTGCGCTAGCACTCAAGCGCACAAGTCAGCATGCTGACGGGTGTGCTCAATCGACCAATCAGAAGATGACACCGTTGCATACACAGGGACGATCATTGAGAAGAATCTCACCAACATGATTATGTTGTTGTGTTTTGCTAAGAGATTGTGCGCGAACAGCTGGTCGGGGGTGGGGGGGGGGGGGGGAGTATACACGGAACAAAAAGAAATGGTAGAGGGATGGTGGGAGTAAGAGAGAGAGAGGGCAGAAGCAGAGAGAATTATTACTGAAATATGATGGAGGGTGAGGGTGAAAAGGGGAACTCCCTGAAATAACAGCATGTGTTCGGTATACACACGTGTATTCAGGATCTAATATTCAGGCATGTTTGTTGATAGCTTTGTTCACCCAACTTTTACACACTTATGCACTTAACGTATGCTTCGTGAACTGTGACTAATGGCGGAGGAGTCTCTCTCTCTCTCTCTCTCTCCTCTCTCTCTCTCTCTCTCTCACACACACACACACACACACACACACACACACACACACACACACACACACACACACACTCACACACAACACACACACTCTCTCTCTCTCTCTCTCTATCTCAAACGCACACACGCTCGCACACACACACACACGCACACATGCACTCACGCACACGCACAACGCACACACGCACACGCACGCACAAACACACTTGCAACTTGCACACACACACACACACACACACACACACACACACACACACACACACACACCACACACACACACACACACTCTCTCTCTCTCTCTCTATCTCAAACACACACACGCTCGCACACACACGCACGCACATGCACTCACGCACACGCACGCACGCACGCACACATACGCACGCACAAACACACACACTTGCACACACACACACACACAACACACACACACACACACACACACACACACACACACCCTTCAATTACACACACGCACGTACACACACCCACGCACGCGCACACACACCACGCACGCACGCACGCACGCACGCACACCACACACACACACACACACACACACACACACACACACACACACACACACACACACACACACACGCACGCACGCGCACGCACGCATACACACACACACAGACACACACACACACACACACACACACACACACACACACACACACACACAGAGCCTCGACAATAAGATCTCTCTCTCTCTCTCTCTCTCTCTCTCTCTCTCTCTCTCTCTCTTCTCTCTCTCTCTCTGGGGTAAGTGTTTTACTCACAAACATTATATACGTGAATACATGATGATCCAAAAGAGCACCAAATCACGAGAAAGACGAATAATTGTAATAGAACTGTTTGTGTTTACCTATTTTATTGGCTGCAGAAAGGACCTAACTCTCTCTCCTCTCTCTCTCTCTCTCTCTCTCTCTCTCTCTCACTCTCTCTCTCTCTCTCTCTCTCTCTCTCTCTCTCCTCTCTCTCTCTCTGTAATTTTATGTTGTTCTGTGTCAGTAAACGATGTTTCCTAATGACGAAGTCGCTGGTGTATCGATACGTCTGTTTATGCTTTTGCTGTGACATGTTTGGAAATTTACGTCTAGAGATGACGGGACTATAACTATGGTTGACACAGAAATGACCCAAGCTCGTGCATTGCTTGACAACATAACCAACGCAGAATTTGTCCACTTCATCCTGATTCTTACGAGCGAGAGCGAAAGTTCTGTGGTGAAGTGTAGTTGTGACGTTAGTTTACACTATAGGGTCCATTTGAAAGTGAACCGCTTCCACAGCTTCTGACAGCACGGTGTTCAAAAGTATCGCGGCAAATTATTCGTACACACAACCATTGATTCATAACGGTATTAAAGAGTAGCGCCTGACACAGACCCCTCACTGGATTAAACGGTAGCCTTTAATGAAAACAGTTATTTCAGTGTTCTCGCTCCGTCGTCGTGTTCACCCATTGCCTTATTCACAACTGCTGGCACCTCCACAGCCATTCTGTTGCAGTCTGTTGTTCAGAGAGACCACTGGTTTTCTGCACTTGATTAACTAGCTTTGCTTGCCGCCGAGCAGTTGGTTATACTTATCACTTCATTTCTTTTCCTCCATCTCTCTTCGTTCTGGAAGTGTCTTACACACAGCCACAGCCACACCCACACTCGCTCATAGCCCTAGCAGGGAGCTAAGCCGAGTTGACATCGGGCCACTTATTAGAGGAAACCCCATGTTGCATCAGAGATTCCTTCCTGCCTTTCAATGCTTGGCTGATCGAATGAAATATCTTGAAGCATAGGTATATGTTTAGTTCTTTTTTTTTTTTTTTAAATCACTCTAGGATTCATGAACAGTTGAATGTTTCTCTTTTCTCACTGTGTCAAACGAAAGAGCTAGTGACCAACAAGGACAGAATTCTCCAAGAGTGTTTTTTCATCCACCATCCAAGCACACAGACATCATGTAAGACCAGTGTGTCGGCATAGTCCAGGATGATCATCACAGCCTCACAAGCCACAGTAGAACTCCACTTGTTTACTTGGCGGAAGTCTTCAGCGCTGATTTAGGACCACCTGATGACGTGCCCGGTCTCCGACGCCCGGGGCCGGAAGTCCCAGGGCGGTTTCCGGTGGCAGAAGCGAAACGAACTCTGGTGGCCTTGGGCGAGGACGTGGGGGAGGGCGGAGGCCCCCTTCCTGTCCAGCCTTGTACTCCGCCAGGTCCAGGTGCGAGGTGTGGGCATACTGAGGGCCGCGTCCTGGCCTCGGCTGCCGGCTGCTTCCCCCGCCGCGGGCTTCTTGGTCCTGTCCGTGTGCTTGGTCATGGTGTAGCGGGAATACAGTTCCTTGCGCTTCTTCAGGTACATCTGCTGGGGGTGCACCACAGACGACGACTGGCGCTTCAGAATGTGGTCCACCTGCAAGTGGAAACGGCGTTCGTTAGACGTGAGCTGCGTGGGGAAGACGAGGCAGGCTTTAGTCCTGTGTTTGAAAAGTTTCACTTGATGGGTCAGAGGCCTATGTCAGTCTGCGGTTGTTTACCTGCAACACGTTCTTTTCAATCAAACATAGAAGAGGCCCCAAAAAAAACCTGGGAGCTGTTTGTCGGCAAAGCATGTCACACAATACAATGCCCACAACAAAACACGAGTGAGACCGCATCCCGGGGGGGTACCAGCCTCGCCACAGCTCAGATCCATTTGGATGTCTATGAAGTAGCGGACGTAGTTCATTGCTTAACGATGCCAGCTTGTGCAGACAAGTCTGGCGAATTTAGAACTTGTCGTGAATACAAAACGGACCCGAGTTTGCTTTGCATCGCTGGTTGTGTCCGACCAGAAGCCTTGTGTCTTCAAAAAGATTTGCGTGTACATTAATGTAACATATGGTGTGTATACTGGCGACACAGTTTCGTAATTTTCTTGAGAATCTAGCCCGGAAAGTGCAAAAAGCTTCTAGAAACTCAAGAAATTGTTTAAAAAAAGGGCTGTACCATATTATGTTTCTAATCTTTGTTGTTGAAAATATTCCATGCATTTTAACTGGTACTGACTTTTGACTTTTGAGCTTTCCATATGAAAGTTAAGATTAATGGAAAGTTTGAATATTGGTAAGAGACAGTGATTCACTACAGCCGAGGGACAAATCTCCTTTACGTTCATACGGAGATTGAACTGTGAGTCTTATCGGCCGCCGTGGCGAAGTGGTTAGCGTCGCTGACCCCCGGCATAGAGGTCGTGGATTCAATTTCTATCAGAGCCATTTCTTTGTGGGATTTTTCTGCCCTGACCGGCTCCTATCCAGAACTGAGTTTGCTATGAACTCAACTGGGAACAGATGGTGGGCTTTCATCTACCAAACGGACGTGTGTTTTTGTCGCTCAACTTTCCTGACCCATAGTGCAGGTACCTGTATCACTTGGGCCGGACTGACGCTGGGACTTATTATAACAGTACAGCCCTGTCATGCAATCTTACGCCGGAGAGGAAACCCGTTTCCTCATCTTCATCATCGTCATCGTCATTGATCAGCCAATAGAAAGTGTGTCAAAGTCTGTGACCTACCATGCCCTGTCGATTTACTCCCCACGTCTACACCCTTGACGTGGTCTGTCGGGGTCACCGCTGTTAGCCTAGTCAATTCTTAGCGACTGTTGTCATTTATTATGATCTATTGCGGTCGCTTTTTTTGTCGCGTTAATGTTCACTGTTCATCTCCTTCCTCTCCCCCCCCCCTCCCGCCACACACACACACACACACACACACACACACACACACACACACACACACACACACACACACACACTCACACACTCACACACACACGCACTCTGTCTGTCTGTCTGTCTGTCTGTCTGTCTGTCTCTCTCTCTCTGATGTGTCCATGAATGCTCGCGCTTCCAAGTGTGTGTGTGTGTGTGTGTGTGTGTGTGTGTGTGTGTGTGTGTGC
>JADBJO010000641.1:349210-354210 GCA_016801955.1 Conus betulinus | reverse complement strand
CACACACACACACACACACACACACACACACACTGCACACACACACACACACACACACACACACACACACACACACACACACACACACACACATACACACACACACACACACCCACAGCACACACACACACACACACACACACACACACACACACACACACACTGCACATACATTGCACGCAAACTCTCTCTCTCTCTCTCTCTCTCTCTCACACACACACACACCACACACACACACACACACACACGCACGCACGCACGCACGCACGCACGCGCGCACACACACACACACACACACACACACACACACACACACACACACTCGGCACTGCACACACCAGGCCCTCTTCATGTATGCACAAGTGCATGTCGCTGTTACTTGTGTAGCCAATCTCGTCGGTCTGTTGGTCTAAAGTAAAAAAAAGCTACTTTCAATTTTGATGTGCTATATTTTCCTTAAGTGACTGATATATATATATATATATATATATATATATAAACCACCTGCTGCACATAAAAAAATGTATTTTACGAATACAGACACCCCCCCCCCCCCTCTCCACACACACACACTCCCCGGGAAAAAAAAAAAAATATATATACTGAAGCCAGTCCTCAACCAGCACGACTACCTTACCCCTTACACCACCCGGGGTGGCCCCAGCCAGACAGCAGTAGCGTGCCGACAGTTGCCTTTCCACGCCGCTCTGATCAGACGGGGGAGATAGGTAGCCGTCTAATTGAAGCGGGTGGCACGCAAGCCTTATCATTATTTTACCTGTGTTTGTCACCGTGCGAGCTTTTGTCAGCAAGTCCTGCCTTGTCGATCGCCTCCACCGCTAGCTCCGCTGAGACAACGTCTGTGGGCGATGCTTGTTGTTATGATTATGATCAACATGTTGTTGACTATGGTGCTGATGGAGCTGGTGGGCCCCGTGTTGTTATCATCATCATCATCATCATCATTATCATCAAGACCATTCTAATCGTTTCATTTTTAGTGTTGCATAAGATAATTTAAGATGAACTCTGTGTGTGTGTGTGTGTGTGTGTGTGTGTGTGTGTGCGTGTGCGTGTCTCTCTCTCTCTCTCTCTCTCTCTCTCTCTCTCGCTCTCTCTGGTGCTTTTGTTTTTCTTACTTAACAAAACCATAGAAGAATAAAAGGCAATGCCTATTTTTGTAGACCATTTGGCTAATGTTGTTGTTAATTCAGATTTGGTCAGACAGTTGAACTCAAACCGTTTTATATCAAAAGTAAGTCCAATGAATAAACAAACAAAAGAATGGTTTTGTCCACAATTAGATCGACAGAAACAACTGTGCGCAAACCTTTACACCGAAGACCCATCATACTGATGCAATTCGCATTTCAAAAAGAACCGAGGAGAATATGATCGCAAAATATAGAACATGCCGTGAATCACTTCAGGAAATAATCGCGCTTGATGTCCAGGGAATATTTTGGAGAACTGTGAATTATATGTATGCATTGGATATACCAAGTCACAGCCAATCAACATCAGCTCACCCCGTTCGTTAGTTTTTTTACATTATGGTATTTCTTTTTTAAAGAGAAGCGGATGAGGTCACGCCAGATCAAACAGCTGAAAGTGAACTAGAAGTATTGCTAGCCACGAAGAGTGTAAAGGTAGACTCGGTACTGTTTCTAAACATTGTTAGATTTATCTGAAGAGGTGTGTGTGTGTGTGTGTGTGTGTGTGTGTGTGTGTGCTTCTATCTATTTAGGTTTATCCATCATAACATTTTTATCGCAGTAATTTGATCTAATGAAGAGAAAAAAAAAATATCATCTGTTCTTACCGCGGACTAATGCAATCCCGGTCCAGAAAGGCGTTACTAGACTGAAAGATTGCACCAGAGTCAAAAGGCAATAATAATGATTAGCAGCTATCATGTAATTAACTCGTTCAGTCTCGCTCAGTCACACACACGCGGCTTGGCTGTCTTCAATTTCCCCCGCGGGCCACGCTTAGATCAGTTATAACAAGAACAGGCTTAAGTGTTGGCAGTCAACTCTTAGTCATGTACGTTGTACCGGGCGGCTGCGAGTCTCGTTCAATTCACGTCGACAGGAGAGCTCAGGAGGGATAACTCACGGACGACTTCTTTTCGCTGGTTTTGTCGCTTCTTTCTCTCTTGAGTTAACTGCGATTGTCAGTGAACGTGAGTGTCGGTGTGAGACAGAAATTCACTGTTTGGTTCAGTCCCATAAAGGCTCAACACATACCATAGCTACCACCACTTTCCCCATCCTGTGCAGAAGCATTGGTGTGCGTAACTGTTGCAATCTTTGGTTTAGAATCTTGATTACGGGCTTATTTGTTATTTATCCAGTTATAAGAAAGATGGAAATATTATTTCCTTCTTCCTAATAACTAGATAAATAACAAATAAGGCCTAATATTGATGCCCACATTTTCTTTAACTAACAGTTTACATATGCACACGCACGCACGCGCACATACACACACGCACGCACGCACGCACACACACACACACACACACACACACACACACACACGTGTTTTGACCTCTTTGTTGTGAATGTTTGTTGGAACCATCATGAACATGACAGACAGTAGTCTGCCAGTCAGAAGCTGGAGAGAAGACGATCAAATTCCGGACGGAAAGTGCGGGTATCATTTTCAAAAGTGTATGCCAAGAGTACACTCGCCTACACCCAATAATGACAAAAGATAGGATTTCACTGCCATTGGTTTGACTCTGATTCTACACACGTTACACTCATATTTTGGTGATGTGTGCACAGCATTGTTTTGATTCGACTCCTTCGTCGTTGGGACATGGCTTTGGATGTGAAATGAAATAACAATTAGACCAGAATAACTACGGACCAGACGTGTATTAGTGTAAACAACGGCATGGGGGAGTAACTCTCCCTTCTAAAGAGAAACAACATTTTACGGCCCCCCCCCCCCCCCACCCCCCACCCCAAACTCGTCATGTAAACTTCGGCCGCTACTGTGACCGACAGCGGGAGCTGGTAATACACTCACGCACTCCGAAATTGGCGTTGCTATGAACTGAATTCCTTTTGGGTCACGTGACAGAGCCGGTGGCGGGAAAGTAAGAACTGCAAGCATTACGTTGTCTTGACGTCCAGACAATGCGGCATGTCACAACATGGCGGGTCTGATGACTCATCAGTGTCACTACGTTTTTTCACACACACACACGCACACGCACGCACGCACACACACACACACACACACACCACACACACACACACACACACACACACAGAGCGCGTGTGCTTACGCGTGCATGCACGCACGGATGGAGACAGACAAACAGACAGACAAACAGGGAGACAGGGAAAAAGAGGGAGAGAGAGAGTCGGATGGAAGCAAAGAGGGAGAGGGGGGCGGGGTATACGGTCTCTGTGCTTTCGATTTCCTGCTTCAGTGTCATTTAGCTGATCAGTTACAGATTTTCCACATCTGTGCAAACCTGAAAGAGTTCCTCTCGTCTACTTCTGGTGGTCGCCAAAGAAGAAACGGTTTTATGCCGGCTGCACACTGGCCATTCGTTTGAACTCATTCCTACCTTTTAAAGAGTGAAGAAGCTCCGTGGTGCATTCTATGTCATGTACCACTCACAATGAAACATATTCTTTAAGAGTGTTGGGAATTTCGTGATGTGAGACACAAACATTTACCACAGAATCCATGAAAACCTTGTTCAGAGATGTTCCACCTGATGTGATCTTTGAATTTCTGAAAGATTGACATTATTCATCTGATCTGAGATTTTACAGAAGAAAGATTTTTTTTTTCACAACATTTAGGGTGTGTTTTAGGCCTGAATGAATGACCTGTGAGTTGACTTCATCGTGGTGACAGCCCTGATATGGCCCTTTGCGGTCGGCTGGGCTATAAGCAACATTACCTTATCTTGCCTTAAAGATTTGCTTTTTAAGTGGACGTGGAAAGGGACAGGGGGTGGGCTGGGGTGGAGTGGAACCTAACGTATACCCGTATCCAAGTCTTTCCGCAGTAACCGTTCTTGGCGACAGTCCCTCCCCCCTTAGCAAGGTCAGAAGGCATGCCAGGGTTCATTTGGCTGGTGGATCCATTCACACGTGACAATAATGCAACACGCCACTCTTCTTTTGTGCTGTTCTGTTTTGTCGTCAGCAATTCCAAAGACAGACCTTCACTGACGTCATGAACAGGAATAGACAGACACCGATCTGTCTGTCGTCCGAACAGGAATAGACAGACACCGATCTGTCGTCATGAACAGGAATAGACAGACACCGATCTGACGTCATGAACAGGAATAGACAGACACCGATCTGACGTCATGAACAGGAATAGACAGACACCGATCAGCTTGCTCATTTCCAAGTCGGTTGGAACACTCGCACACTCAACCCCTAACTCCCCCCCGCCCCTCCCCCCCCCCCCCCCCCCACACACACACACACACACACACACACACACACACACACACAAACTCTCGCGTGCATGTGTGTTACGTTTACGTATTGGTTTGAAGCATTTTTCTTGTTTTTATATACACTGGTTGTGTGAAGGACCGATTGGATTGTGATTCCATCCCATGGTGGAGAGAGAGAATACCGCTGTGCTAGAGAGAGAGAGAACAACTCTGCTAGACACCATGGATCGACCCTCACTGTCCCTGATGAGCCTCATGCGGAGGGACGAAAGTCGATCACAGCCAGGGGCAGCATGCAGAATGGTTCTGGCCGCAAGACGGGCGTAGCTGTCTGTGCACGACACAGAATCCAGTGGATCATTATGCTGTCAGTGGAGGAGTTGATCTTTGTACTTTCAGACCGAATTCCAACCCCCCTCGTCCCCTCCCCACATCCTTCTCTTATCTGTAAACAAACCATTTTCATAACGATGAAAGAACCATTAGCCTGTGGTCGTTCCCCTCTCTCCCCCCTTCCCCAAATCTGTAAGCGTTCAGTCGTTTTGTGCGATGTATC
>JADBJO010000641.1:329210-339210 GCA_016801955.1 Conus betulinus | reverse complement strand
ATCCTGAAATATTTCTTGGATAGTCTTTCAGCTTTTGTTATATTTCCTACCTACCTTTCTTCTCCTCCTACCTCTTTTACTACGCGACTATTGTTTTGTGGGGATCCAGTTTTAAGTCCCCAAGCCTGCACCCGAAGATCCCCAGTGCAAGCGACACAAAGTATTTGAGAACCCATAAAACGGTATTCTTAGCGTTGAGGGGTCATAAGCGGTCGCCCTGACAGAGCCTCGTATCAGAGAAGGGCAGTGGATGTCCACACATGTAGGGAACGCCTGCACATATGAAGTCCGTCAGCCTGGGGTCGCCCTAGGGTCAGACTGCATACGGTTCGAGACTGTTTAACCCAACAGCCATTCATCCCCTCGGTACTGTATGAAAGCCTTGGGATTGGGGGAGGTGGACTCCAAGATCAAAGGAAGGGGGGGGGGGGGGGGGGGGGGGGGGGGTACAGCTGAAGACATGATAGTGAAAACTGTGCCTCATAAAGTTGTTGTCCTGTGTTTGTGTTTGTTTGCCTTTTGTTGCAGAAAAAACCCGGGTAGGCTAAAACTTAGGCAGCAAACATGCCACATAGAGATGATTTTTTAAAAAAAAATATGTGTGAGACATATCTGTGCGAAAAAAACATGTCACATTAGGCTAAATCACTTAGACAACAAACATGTCACATTTTCAAATTACATACCTGTGTCACAGTGATCAACCAGTTGAATGAGGCTATCACTCCCAGTGGCAAGCTCTAGTCAAAAACGCAGGACTGATTGTCATCGTATTTTCTTGTTAAAGAACGATTCATTAATGTGTTGGCTGAATAAATGTTCATATGAAATAAAGCTCCAAACATTATTACTTTCATTTGAAAATGAAAACAAAGACAAGCAAACCTAAACAACAAATGCGGACAAAAAGCTGAACAAAAAAAACACAGAGAAACGTAAACAAAAATACAGAAAAACCTGAACAACAAACACAGAGCAGCATAAACAACAAATACAAACCTAACCAACAAATACAGACAAACCTAACCAACAAATACAGAGCAACCTAAACAACAAATACGGACAAGCCTAAACCAAAAATACAGATAAACCTAAACAACAAATGCGGACAAAGCTAAAAAAAAATACTGACAAACCTAAACAAATATGGACAAAACTAAACAACAAATACAGACAAACCTAAACAACAAATACAGCGCAACCTAAACAACAAATACAGACAAACCTAAACAACAAATACGGACAAACCTAAACAACAAATACGGACAAACCTAAACCAAAAATACAGATAAACCTAAACAACAAATGCGGACAAAGCTTAAAAAATCTGACAAACCTTAACAATTGCAGACAAAACTAAACAACAAATACAAACAAAGGTAAACAACAAATGTAGACTAAGCTGATGAAGAAATACAAAGCTGAACAACAAATACAGACAAATCTAAACAACAATTACAGACAAACCTAAACCAAATACAGACAAACAAACAACAAATACAGACAAACCTAAACAACATACGGACAAACCTAAACAACAAATACAACAAACAAACAACAAATACAGACAAACCTAAACAACAAATACGGACAAACCTAAACAACATACAGACAAACCTAAAACAAATACAGTAGACACAAATACAGACAAACCTAAACAACAAAGTATACAAAAAAAAACAAATACGGACAAACCTAAACAAGGTCAGAATCGTGAGCATTTTTTGTCAACTAACAGAGGCAAGACATCAGCCCTATATTTCCAAGACAGAATTGACACATTACCTCAGTGGACGAATTGTCTTCGACATGCGCTTTGAAAACCCAAACTATGTCTTGTTCCAGTTGGTCCCGCGTTGTCTGCTGGAGCAGTGCCTTCGTCAAGCAGCCTACAAGAGGCTTGTTTAGCCCCCAAAGTGACCGCTGTCCCCCTCCTCCTCTTTTAGTGTCCAGATCCCTGCCGGTTATTGATTTCTGCTTTCCTATCGATTGATAAAGATATCGATTTGGGCTCCGCTTTGTCGCGCCCCTGAGCTCTTGCCACTTTGCCTGCTTGGCAGCGTGTATTGAGTGAGAGGGGTAAGTCCGCCATTGTTCCCCCACCCCCCCCCCCCCCCTCAGTCCTGAACAGTGGATGATAAGTCTTCATAACTTGCAGGCATGTCTTAGAGGGACTTGTGTGTGGGCAGCCATCCAGTCAGTGACATGAAGGCTGGTCGTTTCTTCTTCTTCTTCTTCTTCTTCTTCTTCTTCTTCTTTCTTCTCTTCAACCGTCCTTCCCTTTATCCTCCCTAGCGAAATACAGACAGAAAGGGAGACTATCCTGTTACATAACCCGGCTTTTTCAGATTCTTGCGGGGCTTTCCTCTCTTGCTCAGTGAGACGTGCCAAGGCCGCTTGGCTGAAGCATGCGAGGAGTGTGTGTGTGTGTGTGTGTGTGTGTGTGTGTGCGTGTGTGTGTGATCACTTTCTCATGCAGATTTTTTAGTCGCTTTCACACCTGCACAACAAGTCTTTCGCGCACCCGGCCGAAAAAAAAAAAAAAGGGGTCAGTACGTGGAAAGAGAAAAGTGTTCAACAGCCAGGCAGGAAAATCGGCAGTGAGGAAAATATTGGGAATTACTTCCCACATTTTGACGACTTGCAAAGTTGAGTGCCATGTAAAAAGCATTGAGTCAGAATGATAGACTAACCAGCCAAACACGAATCTTGTCTGTATTTACGCAGGCGTCAAAGAAGTGTATGTTTGGGTGTGTTTGGCAACAGAACAGAAAAGAGTGTCGTTAGCAGGCTGTGTGTCGGTGATTGTTGCCTGACCCGTTCTCTCTCTCTCTCTCTCTCTCTCTCTCTCTCTCTCTCTCTCTCTCTCTCTCTCTCATTGTAACGAATGTAGCTTTCTCATGAATATTTATCACGTAAGCAAGAACTATCCGTGAGTATGTATCGCTTATACCCAAAATCACTCTCCATGCTTAAAATACCTTTTCTTTTCTCTCGCCTGAAGCGCCTTACGTGGATTTTTACTTTGAAATATCTTGGTCTCTTCGAGGAGAAAAGTGAACGGAAAAAAAAGAAGAGAGAGAGAGAGAGAGAGAGAGAGAGAGAGAGAGAGAGAGAGAGTAGAGTAGCAGGCAATTGGGAGAGTGTAGGCATCTGCCAAGGTTGAACAGTCCTTTGCGCATAAAATGCGGGTTGTAATACGGATCCACACCAAGCCCGGCAATTTGGTAGTAGTGGTCAGTTCATCTGTGACGGTTGGTGTGGTCAGTAAGGACAGTACTTCTTCCTAGGGTCGCTCTGGCACCATCGAGTGCATCTATTTTCTTCTCAGTACGTCTCATAATTATAATGGTTTTTCCCTATAATATCTTTGCCGTTTTTGTTAAAATGATTTCGATAACATTGAAAAACAGTGTCTCTTCTGCAATGTTAAATAAAGCGAAAAAAAAATCTAGATCTGATCTTTGACCCAGATGAGTACCAACATTGAATGGCTTTGTTGTTGTTGTTGTTGTTGTTGTTGTTGCTGCCACACTCGGTCTCTCCATCCGTCGAGTTCTGTTCAGATCGGTTGTCTAGGTGGGGTTTTTTTTGTGTATAACGTCTTGTCAACAGATAGACAAACAAACCAACAGTGGGGATGAGAAGGTAACCTTGGTGGAGGCAAAGGTCAGAGGTTAGAATTATGTTTGTTTGGAATCTGCCTTATTTGTCGCCCAAACCCTTCTGTGGTGAACATGTATCTTTGAATGAAAAGTCCGGTCAAGTGCCTGTTGCTGACAACATGGTGAGCTACTTGAGTTCTCGCGTGCACACATTTGCATAAGGCTGTGTGACGTAAAAAGGAAAAAATAAAAGCACGTTTTTTGTTACGCAAGAAAGACATGTTATAATATGCATACGCAAAATGAATGCGTTTGGCACACGTAAAAAATACCCATGTGTCGGCGTGTGATTACATTGTTGTGTAACACCTCCTTTCTTTCTTTTTTTTTTTTCTCCTCTCTCTCTCTCTCTTTTTTTTAATTTTTTTTTTTTAGAAAATTTTGAACGGGGGAAAAACCATCCATTTTACTGTGTGTGCCCTTCCACTCGCTTGCACACACCTTCGCACGTTTGTCAACTATCACCGAGTCTTGGAGAAGAAGTACCATTTGGGGAGCTCTTGTATTTAAAGCTTATTCCGAATTCTTCTTCCGAGGTCTTCCAACAGTGGTGCACACTTCATATAACACTCCCCCCGAAACTGATGGAGATTCTAGTTAACTTAATCGATTAGAAAAAAAAGCCAAATTTGAAGACATTAAATATTGTGAAAACATTTAGTGTGTCCCACTTCCACAGCTCTCTCTCTCTCTCTCTCTCTCTCTCTCTCTCTCTCTCTCTCTCTCTCTCTCTCTCTCTCTCTCTCTCTCTCTCTCTCTCACACACACACACACACACACACACACACACACACACACACACACACACACACACACGCACACACACTCACTATACAAATAACATTTCGATGTATGAATGGTATCAACATTTCAGAAATTGCTGGAAAAAGCCGATGATGAGAATGACAGTTTGGAGGAAACTTTGACTGATGAGCAGGAAAATGAAGTATTCGTACTTGACAGACCAATATCTAAAGAAAAGATACTGCTAGCCATAAGGAAATTGAAAAATGGCAAATCTGCTGGGCCAGATGGTATGATTGGGGAATTTCACAACAATTCTGGTGAATATGCTTTGAACGTTTTAGTAAAGCTGTTTCATTTTTTGTTTGACTCTGGAATATATCCTGATAGCCGGAGAGAGTCTGTGATTTTTCCTTTATTTAAGAAGGGTGATGTCAATGATGTGAACAGTTATAGAGGAATTTCATTAAGTAATATTTGCAGTAAATTATATAGTTCTGTTATCAATGGCAGATTAAGTGAGTGGGTTAAGTATAACAATATAACTAGTAAACATCAAGGTGGAAGTTACTTAACAATTGACCATTTTATTTTACTTTACTGGCTGGCTGCTATTCAAAAACAGTTTGCAAGTAATCAAAACTTGTATGTTGCATTTGTCGATTTTGAAAAGGCCTTTGATTCTATTTCTTGGAAACTTTTTATGGCCTATTTTAATCAAAATGGAATTAAGGGTAAATTATATCGATGTGTGAAGAACATGTATGTTGACATACAACCGTGATCAGAAGCAGAGACCGATTCTCGAGGCACACACCCGTGGGCAGTAGGGGCAATTGAACGTGGCTAATGTGGGAAGGGAGGACACCAAGGCCTTGCGTTTTTCTCTTGCAGTAGTCATGTGGTTGCGGCGGTTGTCTTCAAATTCCTGGGCCTTCCTGGTTAGACTTCGCCATTTCTGCTCTGTCTTGGGCACAAACCTCTAGGTCTTTTGCAGGCGTGTAGCTGTGCTTCAGATTGTCTTTTACACAGTCTTTTGAGCGCTTTCTGGGGCGGCCTCTGGGTCTCTGGCCCTGCCTCAGTTCTCCGTATAGCAGCTGCCGAGGCAGTCTGTGGCTCCATACGGATGACATGTCCAGTCCAGCGAAGCTGGGCCTTCATTATCATGGCTTCGATGCTGAGCAGACCGGCCCTGTCCAGGACTTCGAGGTTGTCACTCGGTCTTGCCACTTGATGCCCATAATCGCTCGTAGTGATCTCGTGTGGAAGCGTTCAAGCTGTTTCGTGTGTTTCCGGTACAGCGTCCAGGACTCACAGCCGTAGAGGAGACTAGTGAGAACAACAGCTTTGTAGACCTTGATCTTTGTGTCGAGCTTGATGCTTTTGTGGGTCATCACACGAGTACGTAGGCGGCCAAGAGCTTGGCTGGCTTTGCTGATCCTGGCAGAGATTTCTCTGTCAAGAGAGCCATCACTGGAAATGACGCTCCCGAGGTACTTGAAGTGCTCGACAGTTTTCAGAATGGTGCCTCCGATGGTGATGGTGGGGGGGGTTGGTTGCACTGTTAGGCCTGGGGAGGGTTGGTAGAGCACTTCCGTTTTTTTCCAAGGCTGATTGTGAGGCCAAAAAAAGCGAGAGGCTTCCGCAAACTTGCTGACAATGAACTGGAGATCCGCTTCTGTGTGTGCCATCAGGCACAGTCGTCGGCAAACAGTGCGTCAGTCACAAGTCTCTCGACTGTTCGGGTCTTGGCGCTCAGCCGACGAAGGTCAAACAGAGAGCCGTCCAGCCTGTACTTGATGTAGATGCCTCTGTCGAGATCTCCGAGGGCATGGTTCAGCATGCATGTGAAGAACAGGTTGAACAAGACCGGAGCGAGGACACAGCCCTGCTTGACGCCGTTCGAGATTTCAAAGGGAGCAGAGCTGTCACCCCCAACAAGCACAAGACCAACCATGTCGTCGTGGAATAGGCGGATGATTTTTGTGAATTTCCTCGGACAGCCAAGCTTGGAGAGTATGACCCACAGCGCCTCCCTGTTCACCGTGTCGAAGGCTTTTGTTAAGTCGATGAAGACAGCGTAGAGGTCCATCCGCTGCTCAATACACTTTTCTTGGACCTGACCTGTCTCACCGAGAAGACCATGTCGATGGTGCTGCGGCCTGGTCTGAAGCCAGACTGTGACTCTGGCAGTGACGGTTCTGACACAGCGCTGATCAGGCGGTTTAAGATGACTCTTGCAAGGATTTTCCCAGCGACTGAGAGGAGGGAGACGCCTCGGTAGTTACCACAGTCAGACTTGCTGCCCTTGTTTTTATACAGGGAGACAACAGTGGCATCTCGAAAGTCTTGTGGCATTTCTTTCTTCCCCCCAAATGCTGCTGCAGAGTATGTCGTGGAGAGTGTCCAGGGCCACTGGACCGGGACTGCCTTGTACATCTCGGCTGGGATGCCGTCCATGCCTGGTGCCTTACCACTGCTCGCTCGTCTGCTTCACTGCCTTAGTGATTTCCTCGAGGCTGGGTAGGAGGGTCAGCTCTTCCAGGGCCGGCTTCTCCGGGATAGCGTTCAAGGCTGAAGAGTCGACTGTGGACGGTCTGTTGAGTAAGGTGGAGAGAAATGTTCCCTCCAGCGTTGCGTGATGCTGTCCTTGTCTTTCAGCAGGGTCTTGCCATCTGCAGACAGGAGTGGGGTGGTGCTGGGTCTCTGTGGTCCGTAGACAGCCTTGAGCGAGTTGAAGAACTCTTTGGAGTAATTCAGCTCGGCATATCGTTGAACCTCATCAGCTTTCCTGTCCCCAGCTGTCTTGCATTGTGCGCAGTTCTCTCTGGGCTTTGCTCTGGAGGTGCTTGAAGCGATCCTTCTTGGAGATGGAGGAGATAGATCGTTCTGCCAGTTGCCAGTTGATATAGGCAGTGTGTTTCTCTTCTAAGAGTTTGTGTCTGTCATTGTTTCATCAAACAAACCAGTCCTGGTGGACATGCTTCTTGAGGCCTAGAGTGGCTTGGCTGGCTGACTCTGTCACCATCTGTTTGAACTGGTTCCATTGTTCTGTTGGGTCTCCAGTCAGCGGTCCCTGAGCAGTCAGAGTCTCATCTAGGTGAGTTTGGAATTTCTCTTTTAAGAGAGGGTTCTGCAGTTTTGAGATGTTGAATTTTGATCGAGCAGCCTTGGGCTTTGCGTTGGACTCTGGCTATGTGAAAATTGAAGACCGACCCCGCACTAAACGGTGGTCTGTCCAACACTCAGCTCCTCGCATGGCTCTGGTGATCATCACGTCCCCCGTATCCTGCCGTCCGTCGAACAATGACATAGTCTATAAGATGCCACTGCTTGGACCTTGGATGCATCCACGTGGTTTTGTGTTTGTTGGCCAGTCTGAAGAGGGTGTTGGTGATGGTGAGACCGTTCTCAGCACACACAGTCAGGAGCAGTAGCCCGTTGCTGTTCATCTTGCCGACTCCCTGGGAACCCAGAACTCCCTCCCAGCTCTGGTGATCTGTCCCCACTCTTGCGTTGAAGTCCCCTAGGACTACTAGCTTGTCGCTTGCAGGAGTTGACTTCACAAGAGTGTCCAAGGTTTCATAAAATCTCTCCTTGTCTTCCTCACAGCTTGTGAGTGTGGGGGCGTAGGCACTGATGATGGTGACATGCCTGGAGCGACCGACGGGGAAGCGCAGTTTCATCAGTCGTTCGTTGATGCCGGTGGGGAGATCAGGGAGTTGGTGTAGCAGAGTGTTGCGGATGGCAAATCCAACTCCATGCTGTCTGTCTGTCGTCATCTTCTGCTTTTCCCTTCCAGTAGAAAGTGTAGTAGCCTCCCTCTGGTTCACAGATTGCTCCCTCCCCAGCAAAGCGAGTCTCGCTGAGCGCAGCGATGTCAATCCTGTATCGCGCCAACTCTTTGGCTACAAGAGCAGTTCTTCTGTGGGGCCGTGTTGTGTCCTCTATCCAGCAATGTGCGCACGTTCCATGCACCGATAATGAGTCTTTTTCTTCCTCTCTTTTTCTTTTCGACCGCTAAGAGGGTTAACTGCCAGCTGCGGCATGCTGGCCAGTTTATAGGGCAGGCAATTTTTTTTTTAGGACACCTTTTCTAGTCCCTTCCCTTACTAGGGTGAGCAGTGCTGTCCTGAAAAGGGCTGCTCAGACACCTGGGATGCTACCGAACTCCACTGCTGCCCCGGGTACAATGGAGAGCGACCATCTGTCCCAGGCCGCCTACGTGTAGGCTTGGAACTACGACTGCCAGTAACCGCTACCTGTCGCTTCGTCCCGCCCCCCGCCGCAGGACTTTCTGAGTCAGAAGAGGGAAGTATGAGGGGATTGGTTTGGGGAAAGAAAGGGGGATCTGCACAAAAACCTGTGCGTGAGTTGGTTTTTGGTGGGGAAGGGTTGCAGCTGTTGCACTGGAACAACCCCACCCTCTCGGCCGCAGCAGCCCGAGTCCAGTGGCACAAAGAATTGTTACGACTGGGGGCCTCCTTGGCTGCAGTGGATGGCCAGGTCTTCTTCCGTGCTCTGACGTGCCCTTCACACTCCACAGTGCGTTGTTGAAACCGCCCTCCAAGCCGTTGAATCAGTCACGTGATTTCCTCCGCCTTGTCCGCCGGAAACAAACTTCACATGCTAGGGTGAGCAAGTCCTAAAATCACCGAGGGTTTGAAACCCGTCGGCTACCCTCATCAGGTTCAGCCAGCCTGCCAAAGCTGTTGCCCGGGGTGTGGCCGCTGCGCATGCTACAGCTACGGGGAGCTTAGCTTCAATTTTGCACGCCAAGACATCGTAAACAGAGCAAAGAAAGCAAAATAGCTATCCTTCACATTTTGTATACGTTAGATTATAATTCATCTGGTGATTTTACCAAGTTGTTTGACTCACAAGTTCAGCCAGTTTTGCATTATGGAGCTGAGATCTGGGCTTTCGAAACAAGTGTAATTATAGAGGAAACTCACTTGTGTGCATTAAAGCGCTTCCTTAAATGTTGACACCAGAACTCCAAATGACATGATTTTTGGAGAACTAGGAAGGTATCCCATTTATCTAAACGCGTATGTTAAATGTGTTAAATATTGGCTGAAAACTGACTGAGTGGATGAACATAGGATACCTTTTAAAGCGTACAGAATGTTGTTGCTGTTGTTACTAGATGAAAAAGATAAGAAGACATGGACTTCTAGGGTACGACAGTGTTTAAATTCTTATGGGCTTGGATTTGTTTGGGATAACCAGGGTGTTCAGAGTGTACCTGGGTTTTTTAAAATGTTTTAAAGAAAGGATTATTGACTGCAGATGGCAGCATTGGCATGATCATGTCCATTATAGTGATAGATTCATACAGTACAGATATTTTAAGAATACTCATGAGTTAGAACCATATGCTGATATAAAAATAAATAGATATATTATGAGCACATTGGCTAACTTTAGATTTGGTGTTTCTGACATTGCATGCCATCGTTTAAGATATTCCAACCCTGCCGACGTTGAATTGGTTTGCTGTTATGTGGTTCAGCAAGGGAAGATGAAGTTCATTTTTCGGTAAGTTGTCATGCACTACATAATCTCAGAACAAAATTGATCCAGCCAAA
>JADBJO010000641.1:321710-324210 GCA_016801955.1 Conus betulinus | reverse complement strand
GCAGAATCCATACTCCTCTGTGTACCAGTCCAACGCGCGGATATTGGAAGCAGAATCCATACTCCTCTTTGTACCAGTCCAACGTCGATATTGGAAGCAGAATCCATACTCCTCTGTGTACCAGTCCAACGTCAATATTGGAAGCCGAATCCATACTCCTGTCTGTACCAGTCCAACGTCAATTCTGAGAGTAGAATCCATACACCTCTGTGTACCAGTCCGACGTCAATATTGGAAGCAGAATCCATACTCCTCTGTGTACCAGTCCAACGTCAATATTGGAAGCAGAATCCATACTCCTCTGTGTACCAGTCCAATGTCAATATTGGAAACAGAATCTATACTCCTCTGTGTACCAGTCCAACTTCAATATTGGAAGCAGAATGTATACTCCTCTGTGTACCAGTCCAAGGTCAATATTGGAAGCAGAATCCATACTCCTCTGTGTACCAGTCCAACGCGGATATTGGAAGCAGAATCCATACTCCTCTGTGTACCAGTCCAACGCGGATATTGGAAGCAGAATCCATACTCCTCTTTGTACCAGTCCAACGTCAATATTGGAAGCCGAATCCATACTCCTGTCTGTACCAGTCCAACGTCAATATTGGAAGCAGAATCCATACTCCTCTTTGTACCAGTCCAACGTCGATATTGGAAGCAGAATCCATTCTCCTCTGTGTACCAGTCCAACGTCGATATTGGAGGCAGAATCCATTTTCCTCTTTGTACCAGTCCAACGTTAATATTGGAAGCAGAATCCATACTCCTGTCTGTACCAGTCCAACGTCAATATTGGGAGTAGATTCCATACTCCTCTCTGTACTAGTCCGACGTCAGTATTGGAAGTACAATCCATACTCCTCTCTGTACCAGTCCAACGTCAATATTGGAAGCTGAATCCATACTCCTCTCTGTACCAGTCCGACGTCAATATTGGAAGCTGAATCCATACTCCTCTCTGTACCACTCCAACTTCAATCATTCGGAGCAGAATCCATGCTCCTGTCTGTACCGATTCGTTGACAATATTGAGAGCAGCATAGAATCCAAGCTCCACGCTGTAACAGTGTCAGCGTCAATGTTGGGACAAAAAATCCGTACTTCTGTCTGTACTAATCCAAAGTCCATATTGGAAGTAGAATTCATACTCCTGTCTGTAGCAGTCCAGCTTCAATATTGGGAGCAGAACCCATCCTCCTCTCTGTACTAATCCAACGTCAACATTGAGAGTAGAATCTATACTTCTGTCGGTAACAGTCCAACGTCAATATTGGGAGAATTCAGCTCCTCTCTATACTGGTTCCAACGTCAATGTTGGGAGCAGAATCGACGCCTCTCTATGTACCAGTCCAACATCAATGTTGGGGGAGGAATCCATACTCCTCTGTACCAATCCAACGTCAATCTTTTGGAGCGGAATCCATACTCCTGTCTGTACCTATCCAACGTCATTTTTGGAGCCGAATCCATACTCCTGTCTGTAGCAATTTCAATCTTTTGGAGCAGCATGCTTCTCTGTACCAGTCCAACGACAATATTGGGAGCAGAATCCACACTTCTGTCAGTATCAGCATATCGACAATATTGGGAGCAGAAGCCCGTACGTCTGCCTGTGGGCCTAACTGTCCGTTGCTGGTATCGATGGTAAAAAAACGAAACTCTTTCCAATCAGCTGAACGTCTTGTGTCGGTACGTATGGTATATCGAAAATTCTTTTCAAACCAGCCTTACGTCCATACTGACGGTAGATCCATAGAATATATTCATCTGTCTATCAGTCTGTCATTAGCTGAATCCATATTCTTCTTAACTTTTGAACTTCCAAACGTAGTTCATTTAATTAGAAACACATGTTTTGTAAGAGTGGCAGTAAACAGCAAAAAAAAAAAAAAAAAAAAAAAAAGTCTGATGGAATCTGAAGGGAAAGTAAGTACGTTTATGCAGAATCTGAGTGGAATGTGAAATGGGAGTGGGGGTGAGTTTCAGTTTGTTTTCTTGAAGTACCCTAGTAAACATGTCATTTGAAATAGACTAATACCTAGAAAATGCTGTACGTATCCATTCACCAATGCTAATACCTAGAAAAATGCTGTACGTATCCATTCACCAATGTGAAAGTTATATCGTGTCGAGGAAAAAAAAAAGTAGTGTTTAACTCATTCTAATTACATGTTTAATGCCCGCAAGCTCTGTCCTGTACCCACGATGCCCTGTCCTTCCCCTCTCCCCCTTCCACCCCTTTCCCCTACTCTTCTCTCTTCAGCAAAACACAAATAGCAAACAGTCAGCTCTGTGCTTATGGTAAGCGAAGCCGAGTACCGTGACGGGTGTCAGGCTTTGTGTCATACGTGGTGCCCATAGCAGCAGCCGTCATTGTCTCCTTTGAGATGGCAGCACTTCCAGATGTACTACTGCACCTTGAGCAGCTGGCCATCGTCATTGTACACCTCCATCCTCTCCTTGCCCTTGCTGTGGAAGCAGCAGGCCAACTTGTGAT
>JADBJO010000641.1:301710-314210 GCA_016801955.1 Conus betulinus | reverse complement strand
CGGGGGAAGAATTCCACATCCAGGTCTCGTGTGAAACCAGGGCATGAAGGGCCAAAGACTGGAGACTTGATTGCTATGATGATCATCGAGGATGATGAGGTCAGGAATAAAGAAAATGTATGTGAAGGTGTCAGTGGTAGTGGACGTCTCCAGCTCCCCGTGTAAAGAAGATCGACTTGAACTCTTGCAGCTATGACTATTGCAGTGTATCGGTGGAGGAAGCACTCACCCGGCGCTTTACCAACCTGTTTTCTCTCCACTGGGTAGAGGAAACAAACGGAGAGCGTCCTGTTTACCCCCACGTTGTATTCTGACACACAGCTGATGGAGGCCACGCTGTCGGTCTTTTTGAAGATGTCGCCAGTGCCTGGACTGGCCGTGCTGCAGCTGTAAGTGCCATTGGCCGAGGCGACTTGTGGCTGGGCTGTGTTTACTAACGGGTCAAACGGCTTGAACTAATCGCCAGAAAGTTGGCAGGACACCGAGAACTGCCTTGCCCCAGTCCTCCTTTGCGGCCCCGTTCCGCTCTCTCTCTCTCTCTCTCTCTCTCTCTCTCTCTCTCTCTCTCTCTCTCTCTCTCTCTCTCTCTCTCTCTCACACACACACACACACACACACACACATATATATATATATATATATATATATATATATATATATATATGTGTGTGTGTGTGTGTGTGTGTGTGTGTGTGTGTGTGTGTGTGTGTGTGTGTGTGTGTGTGTGATATAGACGTGAGAGAGAGAGAATGTGTGTGTGTGTGTGTGTGTGTGTGTGTGTGTGTGTGTGTGTGTGTGTGTGTGTGTAGTCTAAATTCTTCAAAACACACACACACACACACACACACACACACACACACACACACACACACACACACACGCATGCACACACACACACGCGCGCATAGATAGACAGATAAATAGATCGATAGATAAAGAAGCAGATTGGTATAGACAGATAGGTATGTATGTCTAAATATAATTGTATGTATGTATATGTGTATAAAGAGATAATCAAAGGTTTTTTCAACGACCCATTCTATCTCTCTGTTCTCTTTGTATTTATAATCTTTTTCAACTTCAGTTCAAATCAGATCCGTGTTGTCCTCAATCGCAAAAGGTCATAAACGAAATTGTTGCTGATTATGCATCGCTCTTAAGCTTCCACGGCCCCATAAACAGTAAGTTTGTCTGACCATTCAATACTGTGCAATGTTCAGACTCTTGTGGCCCAGCTTGAAGATTCCGTCCCTTCCTTTCCAGTTTCTTCGGCAGACTTAACGAGCAGTTTAAACGGAAAGAGCATTAACAGACCCCCACCCCCCACCCCCTCCAACCCTGTCCTTGGGGACCTCGTGTCTGCAGTTCTCTGATCAGTATTTGACGTGACAGTGAAAGTTTGCATTTTAATGGCAGTTTAATGGCAGTTGTTTTGCTTACTACCAAGAAGCTGAGAAATAAGGAACAAAGAGACACTAATGGCAGCTGTAATTAAAAACAAGTGTAGCATACGTCTCTGGCTGTAGCGGTGTCGCCGTTTGTTGGTGTTGCTGATGATGGGTTATAGTGTCTGCATCCCCATCCCATCATCACCATTGTCATCAGCAGTTGTCTGCATCCCCATCCCCATCATCACCATTATCATCATCAGCATCAGCTATATCAGCGGCAATAGTGACGTCTGCTATCTCTTTGATAACAACGGCAAAGTCTTTACGCACGTAATGTCAGTCACATACACCTTGACAGTATGCAACGTGCCTTATTCCAATAAAGCAACCTCACCCTGTCTTTGCACAGATAAGTTTATTCGACAGTATAATGCTGCTGCGACTATTGCTATTGCTAACGATGATCACGAAGGTGGCCATAGCGGTGGTCATTTTAATTACACAAAAACCCCAATTAACGGCCAGGACAGCGATACAAAATATCAATACAATTTGTAAATCAATCCAAAAGAACAACATCAAGATGGAATTCCTAAGAGCTGCAGTAGAGTTCCAGTCATTCCTGTCGTACGGCTCCAGCACTCGGCCGTTGACAGAAGCCATGAAGAAAAAGCTAGACGGAGCATATACCAACATCCTCAGAGATGTGCAGAACATCACTTGGCAGCAACATGTCCACAACGAGACGCTGTATGAAGACCAAAAAACAACAACAACACAACAACAACAACAGAAAGAAGACTCCGATTCAGTGGACTCTGCTTCAGACGTAAAAAGAGAGTAATCCACAGACCCATCCTGTGGGACCCCAGTCATGGAGACGGATGGAGAGGCGGACCACCACACTCATTCACAGACCAGCGGTAGGAGGGCAGCAACGTACCAAGGGAATTTCTGCCTACAGCAACTGAAGACACAGAGGTGGTTGGAGAGAGCGGGTCATGGATATCCCTGAGGTGCCAGACTGACTGGCTGGCAATTCAGTAATCACACACAGAATGATACCGCCAGAGCGCCAGGGCCTACCTCTTGACCTGCGTAATCCAGCGTGAAATCTGGCATGTGTACACAGAAAGACATTGGCCTCAAGTGCATTACCTACTAAAGCCCCGGGGCTAAATGTAATGCCAAACGCCTCTTGGTTGTTGCTGGGCCAGTCGTTGCTCCGCTTAAGTAACGACGGTGTGTATGGTTCAAATATTGAAGACTTGACAGAAAGATGGGGAGTCTCTTATTGGGGTATATTGGTTAGAGAAATGTCCAATGGGGCTTTTTTTTCTAATAAACGTGGTTTTCACCATTTGCTTTGATGATTTTTTTTTTTTTTGGTCATTTGGTCAGTTTGCAGGGAATGGGTTATAGCTGACTTATCGGTGTGTAGGACTGTTAGAATTTGAGCAGTTGACCTGTGTGTGTGTGTGTGTGTGTGTGTGTGTGTGTGTGTGTGTGTGTGTGTGTGTGTCTGTGTGCCTCTGTGTGTGTGTGTGTGTGTGTGTGTGTGTGTGTGTGTGTGTGTGAAACCCCTATAGGCAATACAAGGTGTGGAGTGTGCCAGCTGGCCAGTGAGATGTGCAGTCATTTGTTGTGGGCTGCTGCAGGCACTCACTGCACATCATGGACAGGCGTCGCGGCAGTTTCGTACAGATCCGTCAGAGATCAGCACCAATTGACACGGACGGCTCCACCACTGTTCAGCTCATCCTGCTGGCTCACACGGCAATAGACAGCCATGTCATCACTGGCACAAGCAGTGGCTGCAAGCAGCTGTATTGAAGAATGCTCACAATGGCTGCAGACAGGTTAAAGACTAGCACAAGTTAAGTATCATAAGTTATCATGTCAATCGAACGCGAGCTTTTGAAACGTGACAGAGAAGAAGTAGCTGATATCGTAACTGCCCTCTGCAACAAACCCTGGCACACTGGCGAGTGGCCAGACTATGGACTCACCAAAAAAAAGCAAATCTCCTGCGCTGCTAGAACTAGCGCTCTATCAGTTGGATTAGTCATACCACCAAAGTCATGCTCAAATTCATTCTGAATAGATTATAGCCGCAACCGAAACATTATTCATGGAGAACATGCTGGAATTCAGCAAAGCAGAGACTGCGTCGAACCGATTTTTTTTACTTTACATAGCCTCTGCAAAATCTTCTCCGACACCACGCGTTCTGCCACGATTGCATAGACTTTATAGGACATTCAACAAATTGGGAGGCGCATTGGTCCACAATGGAGAAATTTAACATCGGGCAGACACTAATCAATACAGTCAATAAACTACACTCCAAAGTGACCAGAACAGAACTCATTCAAGATGCAACTGGAGAATGGTTTCATATTTCAGTTGGAGTTTGTCACAAATGCCATGTATCTCCCTCACTTTTCAACATATTCCAAGAACGCATCATGACTTAACGCACTTAAAGATCGAGTCAGCACAGAAATAACCATCACCAGCCTCCGCTCTGCAAAGGACCTCGTGGCAAGAACACGCCAAGATTTGTTGAAAGACATCAATAAGACATGCATGGCATGAAAGTCAGTGCCGAGAAAAAAAAATAGAAGTTGATAGCAAGCCACGGTGATACAACTTTTCATGGGCACATTGGAACCCATCGACATTTCACTGACCAGGGATCCATCCTTAGCAATGAGGAATCCGAACCAGAAATCATCTCAGGAGCAGCAAACACATCAGTATGTCCACACTAAAGCCTTTATGGAAGGGCAACAACATCTGCATGAAATTCATGATCAGGCTCCAGCATGCGGTAGTACAATCGAACTTTCTGTATGCATGCAAAATGTGGGCCCCCCCACACCGGATCTGGAAAGAAGGACCTTGGCCATGGAAACGAGGTATTAGACTATGATACCAAACACTGCAAACACCGATCATGTGACCAATCAACACGTGCGTCAAATTATCAGGGAGCGTGTCGGACCATATAAAGATCTGTTAATACCACTTAAGAAAAAAAAAAGAACACAACGTTGTGTTTGCCACCTAACAAGATCCCAAAGCCTTTGGTAAAAACTGTCCTCCAGATGACTGTTGAAAGTGTGAGGCGAAGGGAGAGACAGAAAAAAGATGGGGATGTAGGGAAACCCTTGGCATGGCACACAAACTCCAGGAGCCTGGTGAACTATTGTCATTCAGAGCGACGCCCCCAGTGCCACTTCAAGGAGGACAAGAAGACGCCGACTGTGGCCCAAACGATCACAAATCAGCAGTATCAAATCAGGACTTTGTTGCAGGTTAGAGGATGCATGTCAACGCTGACAAAGTGAGGAGTTTCCTGTCAGGTAAAGTTCACTGAAGAGATCGATAATGAATTTAGTAAGATACCAGGCCGGTGTTTTTCATTTGTTAATGCAGATGATTTAGTTTGCAACAAAGTGGTATTTTACACACACACACACACACACACACACACACACACACACACACCTATAATTCTTACCACATTACGTGCCTCTCTCTCTCTCTCTCTCTCTCTCTCTCTCTCTCTCTCTCTTTTCTGGCTCTCTCCATTGTGAACCTGCATTTGATCAGTTCTTAAATGTTGACGTGACTATTTTTTTTTCAATGCTCCTGCTTCCTAATATGGCTGTTTTTCTTTTTCTTCTTTTTTTTTTTTAATCGGTATTCATTTAGCTATCGGAATTAGAACAGGAATTACCGACAGGCTGGTAATCACGTTCTCCTAACAACATTCGAATCGCCAAAAAGAAAACAGAAAAAGGAGGTAAGAGCACTATCCGTTCGTAGCAGTCCGACGGCGTAGGGGTCCAGGAGGGAATTGTGAATCGATCATCCTGTGACACACACCATCGATCTGATCCTCTTGGCAAGATGGATGGCGCGCTATGGCACAACAGCAGGCAGGAAATCGGGTTAGGTGGTGAGGGGGGTGGGGGAGGGGGAGCGGTGTGTGGAAGGCCCAGTTGTAATTGGTCAAGACATTTGAGCGCGATGTTGTTCTGCCGCCTTGAGCGCTGCACGCACTGAGAGGCCATTTCCGTCCGTTGCCCCGATGGGGGGGTGGTGGTGGTGGTAGGTGTTGGGCTTTCCTGTCTGGGGGAAGGTGGGGTTGGGGGGGGGGGGGGGAGGGAAGTGACTGTAGGGTCCTTAGTGCTAACCTGTCCTTAAAGGAAAGAGGGACAGAGACAGAGAAAAAAAAGAGAGAACAGTGATGACTCTTTGTGGTTGAATGATGTTTTTTCGCGGCAAGTCAAATACGCTCTTTTCCGTTACAGCCGTTGGCTGCTGTCGATCACACTAAGAGCAACTTCTGAAGAGGAAACAGGGGAACAGGTCAGATTTCACTTCTTACAACTTCATATATTACTTGTTGAGCCCCAAGTGACTCTCTCTCTCTCTCTCTCTCTCTCTCTCTCTCTCTCTCTCTCTTACTAACTTACTTACCCCCCCCCCACACACACACACACACATACACACACACACACACACACACACACACACACTCACACACACACACACACTCACACACACACACACACACACACACACACACACACACACACACACACACACACACACACACACACACACACACATTTACATTTACTCTCACTCACTCACTTACTCGCCCACCCCACTATCACACTCATCACACTCAGAGAGAGAAGAGAAGAGAGAGAGAGAGAGAGAGAGAGAGAGAGAGGATCAGAGACATAGCTAGTTGATCAGGGAGAATAGGCATAGCTAGTTGATCAGAGAGAAGAGGCATAGCTAGTGATCAGAGAGAAGAGGCATAGCTAGTTGATCAGAGAGGAGGCATAGCTAATTGATCAGAGAGAAGAGGCACAGCTAGTTGATCAGGGAGAAGATGTATAGCTAGTTGATCAGGGAGAATAGGCATAGCTAGTTGATCAGAGAGAAGAGGCACAGCTAGTTGATCAGAGAGAAGAGGTATAGCTAGTTGACCAGAGAGAAGAGGCATAGCTAGTTGATCAGAGAGAAGAGGCACAGCTAGTTGATCAGAGAGAAGAGGTATAGCTAGTTGATCAGAGAGAATAGGCATAGCTAGTTGATCAGGGAGAAGAGGTATAGTAGTGATCAGAGAGAAGAGGTATAGCTAGTTGATCAGAGAGAATAGAATAGGCATAGCTAGTTGATCAGGGAGAAGAGGTATAGCTAGTTGATCAGAGAGAAGAGGCATAGCTGGTTGATCAGGGAGAACAGGCATAGCTAGCTGATCAGGGAGAATAGGCATAGCTAGTTGATCAGAGAGAAGAGGCATAGCTGGTTGATCAGGGAGAATAGGCATAGCTGGTTGATCAGGGAGAATAGGCATAGCTAGTTGATCAGAGAGAAGAGGCATAGCTGGTTGATCAGGGAGAATAGGCATAGCTAGTTGATCAGAGAGAAGAGGCATAGCTGGTTGATCAGGGAGAATAGGCATAGCTGGTTGATCAGGGAGAATAGGCATAGCTAGCTGATCAGGGAGAACAGGCACAGCTAGTTGATCAGGGAGAATAGGCATAGCTAGTTGATCAGAGAGAAGAGGCATAGCTAGTTGATCAGAGAGAAGAGGCATAGCTAGTTGATGAGAGAGAATCAAATGAGCTGATAGAGTCCAATGAAGACAGACAGACGGACAGACAGAAGCGGGGGGAGGGGGGGGGGGAGATAGGGGGAGGATGGGGGAGCTCGTTCTATTGGGTAAGAATGTTAATTCTCACACATACGAATTCACCACCACAAGTACGAAAATGCCTATCTTTCAGCAAAGTACTTCACAAAGGATGCACAAAACTCCAGTATTTCAAGGCAGATAGTAGATAGATCTTCCCTCCCACTGGGCAGATGAGCACTTGCATGTGTCCGATTGGCAATGTGTTCTTGAATAAGCGACTATTGCCGTCCATGCATAGAAGTTACTCGAACCTTTTGTTGTTGTTGTTGTTTGGGAAGCAATGAGTCCATGGTCAAGCTCGCTGAATTATAATGATAAAAGCTTCACAGCAAAACAAAAACCTTCACGGCAAATTCATAAACAAATCTATATTAAAGTAGAAAATCGTACCAATGCGTCTCTCTAAAGTAGAAAATCGTACCAATGCGTCTCTCTCTCACTCTGTGTGTGTGTGTGTGTGTGTGTGTGTGTGTGTGTGTGTGTGTGTGTGTGTGTCTGTGTGTGTGTGTGTGTGTGTATGGAGGGTATCAGACATACTGCAGAGGATGAAGGGAACAGTGCAGCACACTGATTCAGCGCGGATGATGAGAGACCCCCACATGCAGGGTGTTCAGGTAATGGTGTGTGACGCTGATGGCGTTGGATTGGGGGGGGGGGGGGGGGGGGGGGGGGGGTTGCTGCACTCTACTACTCCGCTTCTATCGCTGGATGTGGACTGAGTGCCGTCACTTCTGACCATTCGTTCCACCTCCTCTCCCCTGTCCTTAGCGGTATGTGTTTGTGTGTGGTGTAGTGTGTGTGTGTGTGTGTGTGTGTGTGTGTGTGTGTGTGTGTGTGTGTGTGTGTGTGTGTGTGTGTGTGTGTGTGTGTGTGTGTGTGTGTGTGAGAGAGAGAGAGAGAGAGTAGATGGATAATCCTTCTCTCTATCTTCATCGTTTTTAATCCTTATTTTTCTGCATTGGATAATATTACGTGTGTACTCTGTAATACTTTTGTTTTTGTTGCTTTAAGTTCTTTGGCGTTCATTACTTTTTTTTTTTTTTTGATTCTCATATGCCATATACGATTGCGCTACATCAGGATCGCTTTGTTGTTCATTGTTTTTTGTGACCTTTTTTGTATTTTAATCTGCTTTGCTTTCATTTGCTTATGTCTTTTTTAAAATTCATTTTTCTCCTTGCAAAAACAAAACATTTGACACAAACTTTAGCATTTCACTTCACATCAGTATACGATTCATACCGTTCATGTTTCAACAGCCAAACATTTACATTTCAACCAGGTCATTTGCTTATTTCACTGTTGAGGTCAGTACTTGATTCTTGGTGATGGTTGTTATTGTTTGTTTGTTTGATTTGTTGTTGTTTGTTTGTATAATCATGTTTTGATACATACGTTGTATGGTATAGTACTAGCTAGTAGAATAGTAAAAAAAATGGTTTCACCAAGCTAGTACTTTTACCGTTGTAAAAGAAAGAATCATTGTCATCTGCCCCACGCCATGCGCGCATGCACCGACTCGCTCTCTCTCTCCCTCTCTCTCGATCTGTCTGTCTGTCTCTGTCTCTGTCTGTCTGTCTGTCTCTCTCTCTCTCTCTCTGTATGTGTCTGTGTGTGTGTGTGTGTGTGTGTGTGTGTGTGTGTGTGTGTGTGTGTGTGTGAGAGAGAGAGAGAGAGAGAGAGAGAGAGAGAGAGAGACCCAGGACCTATATCCTAATCTTTACTGATCTTTGTACATTTAAATAATGATGCACCTTGAAATTAATGTGAGCTGTTCATATTTGAGAGTCTTCCTGGTTTTATATTTGTCAGATCTCGTGTAAAGTATTCATATGCATTTATGTAGCTTTTCTTCCTGTATGTCTGGTCTTGCTGATATGGTGGCTGTTGTCTCCACGGTATGAATCAGTTTCTTGACGTTGTGTCAAGTAGCATCAGAGAGACGGACAGAGAGGTAGATGAAAATAGCTATTGGAGAGGAAGAGACGTGGTGCGATACTACATTGTCAGCTAGTAGCGGAAAGCGTTCATCTAACGGATCTTAACATCTGTTTGCACGGTGAGAAACGCTGCGTAAATCAGTGCGAATGGGGAAGAGCAAAGAAAGAGAGAGTGACTGATCAGCGGATCTTGACATTCATTGCACTTTGTAAAGAGAGAGAAGAGAAAGGGAAAAACGATTCCTTTTAAGAGAGGGGCAGGGAAGGTAGGGGAGATAACAGACAGGCTGCACACCCAAAATGAGTGCACCAAAGCTTTGCCTAAGGAGTCGAGTATTTACAGACAGGCAGAGTTTGAGTCTTTGGAGAATTCTCGTTTGGTGTCTGACAGTTGATTTACCTTCTTTCCTTTCATATGCCCAGCAGAGTACGCCAGGTGGTTCCCAGCAGACAGATGGACATGAAAGGAGTGAGACTATTTAGGACTATGTAGGGTCATGGGTGAGTGAGAAGGCCTAAAATGTGACGTCAGCTTAGCGGAAGGTCATGTATTTGAAAATTGTGAATGACGTCATCGGTGGAAATGATAAAAAAAAATATAAAGTGAAACGATTAGAGTGTGTGCCTGGGGGAGGGGGGGGGGGGGGGGGGTCTTTTGATTAATTTTCAGTTTAGTATCAAATGCTGTGTCAAAATCATCATCATCATCATCATCATCATCATCATCATCATCGCCTACTACCCCTCCTGGGGCACAGGCCGCAACCAAGGACCTCCAGGCATCTCTGTCCTGGGCTCTTCTTTCCAGCTGGTTCCAAGTCATCCCCATGTTCCTGATGTCTGCTTCCAGGTCCCTGTGCCAGGTGTTCCTTGGCCGACCTCTTTTTCGTTTTCCTTGGGGGTTCCATGTTAGGGCTTGTCTGGTGATGTTGTTAGCAGGCTTCCGCAGCGTATGTCCAGTCCAGCTCCCAACGTCGTTTCGTGATTTCCTGTTCTGCGGAGAGCTGGTTTTCTCCCCAAGAGCTCGTTGTTGTTGATGGTGTCTGGCCACCAGATGCGGAGAATCTTGCGCAGGCAATTGTTGATGAACATCTGCAGTTTCTTTGGTGGTGGCGACTGTAGTTTTTCTGAAAACCTTTCCTGGCACTGACAGCAGTGTGACTGACAAACTGATGCCAGGCCTCAAAACGCTCACGTGATTTGTAACATGATTTAGGGCCAAATATTAATGGTGGCGTGTGACCACAGCCAGGGGGCGTGGGGGATCTAACTCCTTTAGAGTGGAAGGTGTGAAAAAGGGGGTGTGGGGTGGTGGTGGAGGTGGTGGTGGGGGGGGGGGGGGGGGGGAGGGCACGTTATGAGGAATACCAGTTGTCTGCTAAAGACATAATGAGCCGAGCGAAACGCCGCGCCTATGTCACAGCCTGGTGTGACCTTTCCCCCCTGCTTGGTGACAGCCGGTGAAGACTGCCCTGAATGACAGACAGAGAGAGGACGAACGGAGGAGAGAAGAGATCGATAAGGTATAGTGAAACCTCTGTAGATCATTGATCGTTGAGATATTTGGGGGGAACGGGAGAAGGAGTGGGGGGGGGGGGGCGGGGGGGGGTGATGATATAGAGACAGACAGACAGAGAGACTGAGAGAGACGGACAAAGAGAGACAGAGACATGGAGAGAGAGTGCTACAGAGAGAGAGACAGACAGACGGACAGAAAGAGAGATAGAGAGACGGAGAGAGAGAGAGAGAGAGAGAGAGAGAGAGAGAGAGAGAGAGAGAGAGAGAGAGAGAGCAAAAAATATAAAAAATAAAAAAAGAAAGGAAAAGCATTTATCACAATGTTCATACATACTTTGATTCTTTTTATTTTTAGGTTTGTTTGTTTGATGTTTCATATTAAAACTTCACGTCTGTTGAAAAAAAAAAAAAAAAAAAAAAAAAGCGGAGCACTTCAGGCAGGCCCCAATGAGGGCTGTGATGCGCGCGCGAACACACACACACACACACACACACACACACACACACACACACACACACACACACACACGCACGCACGCACGCACACACACGCATACACGCGCGCACTCGCGCGCGCGCACACACACACACACACACACACACACACACACAAGCGCACGCTCACCGATGTTCCTGCCTGCTGCTTTTGATCAATAGTTTAATTTATCTACCTTGTAACAATGAGAATGTTAAGATTCGTTCAAACACGACAAAATACGTCGACACCATAGAAAGAACGTAATCCTGTTTATGATAAAGGCACGGGTGTGTAGAACGGGAATCTCAACACGGTGTTGCAGGTGTTGAACTAGGCGTCAGTGTGCACCTCCGCCGTGTAGTAAGTAGTAGGCCCGATACGTTTGTTTGTTTGTCTGTTTTTTAACGGTGGCCGCGCACACTTTCAAAGCCCGCTGTGTGATCTCCTCGCTGCAGTGCAATCTCCACCACCCTGCCACTTAGTTCCGCTCAGATCCAGTCTCTAGACGATTCCTTTTCACCTCGCCGTGCACCCGTCAACCCCCCCCCCCCCCCCCTCCCCCACTCCCCGATCACTGTCAGTCCGCTGACAGGAACGGTGCAAACCGCAAAGCCAAGCAGACACAGACAACTAGCAACTGGCCAGTCCTGGGGGTGAGGGTGGGGGGTGGGGGACTGGCAAGCACTGGGGGGTTGGAAGGGGGGGGGGGTGCGGGGGAGATACAGCACTGTAGGCAGGTAGGTGTGGTCGTGGAGACAAGACGCAGAGAGGCGTTGTCACTGAGTGACAGATCAGTCAGTCGGAGGGGACAAAAGCCAGCGAGACAGGAAACTGGGAGACGTGTCACTGAGTGACAGATCAGTCAGTCGGAGGGGGACAAAACCCAGCGAGACAGGGGGGAAACTGGGAGACGTGTCACTGAGTGACAGATCAGTCAGTCGGAGGGGGACAAAACCCAGCGAGACAGGAAACTGGGAGACGTGTCACTGAGTGACAGATCAGTCAGTCGGAGGGGGACAAAACCCAGCGAGACAGGAAACTGGGAGACGTGTCACTGAGTGACAGATCAAGCGGAGGGACAAAACACAGGCGGAAAAGGGTGGGGGTGGGGGCGAGGGGGGGGGGCAGGACATAAGAGATAAGACGTTGAGACACAGGACACCAGAAGGCAAGACCTTTGAGACACTAGACAGTTGGAGACAAGACCTTTGAGACACCAGACAGTTGGAGGCAAGACAGTTGAGACACCAGACAGTTGGAGGCAAGACAGTTGAGACACAGACAGTTGGAGGCAAAGACAGTTGAGACACCAGACAGTTGGAGACAAGACCTTTGAGACACCAGACAGTTGGAGACAAGACAGTTGAGACACCAGACAGTTGGAGGCAAGACATTTGAGACACCAGACAGTTGGAGGCAAGACAGTTGAGACACCAGACAGTTGGAGG
>JADBJO010000641.1:281710-296710 GCA_016801955.1 Conus betulinus | reverse complement strand
CGAGTTTTGAGTGCCTGACAGGTCTGTCACCCCCTCCCCCCCCCCCCCACGACCCCACCTACACACTCTGAGGAACACTGCAACTCCCTGTCTGCCTGCTTGTGTTGGTGGTCTGTCTTCATCAAAGGATGTCTATGAGGACTATCATTCGTTGCATTTGAACCAGAGGTTGAGAAGAGCAAAAGTAGTAGAGTCATTGTCACACTTCTTTGCAAAGTTCTTAACGCCAGTTACACAAGTGGGAGGTGGGAGGGAATGTTATAGGAGACAGACTGTGCAGGGAAAGATTTCTTCCCCTCACTTGTTCTGTGGTGTCATTGCCGAACGTTCACCTTGGTAAAAAGGTGTCTTTGCTGTCCCAATACTGAGTTTTGCTACGTTCAGTTGCTCTGTGTTCTGTTTCTCCCTGCATTTGTCTGTTTTCTCTCTTGTTCCCCCCTGTTCTCAGTTCAGTTGTGCACCCCCCCCCCCCCCTCACACACACACCCCCTGTTTACATATCTTTCAACACAGTTTCTTGTTTCACCAACATTTAATGACATGAGAGGTGGAACTCCTCATGCAGCTAGGGAGAGGGGAGAATATGTGTATGAGTGTGTGAGTGAGTGAGTGTGTGTGTGTGTGTGTGTGTGTGTGTGTGTGTGTGTGTGTGTGTGTGTGTGTGAGGGGGGGGGGTGTGAGTGAGGAAAGAGGGAAGGAAGGAATCAACGTTTCTAAAGTGTGTGTGCATGCATCTGTACGCACATTTGTTTGCATGCCTGAAACCAGTGGATGACAACACTAAAGAGTAAGTAGAATGTAGAAGGAAGAATGAAAGAAAGGTTTTGACAGTGTCATTCCTCACTGTAAACTATGAATAAATCATTAGGCAAGCCACAGATAATGGGAAGGAGGGTTGATGTTTTAAAAAGTGTGTGTGCCTGTGTATGTGTGTGAGTTGTGTGTGTGTGTGTGTGTGTGTGTGTGTGTGTGTGTGTGTGTGTGTGTGTGTGTGTGTGAGGGGAGGGGTGGAGTGAGGAAAGAGGGAAGGAAGGAATCAACATTTCTAAAGTGTGTGTGCATGCTTTGTGCGTGTGTGTGTGTGTGTGTGTGTGTGTGTGTGTGTGTGTGTGTGCCATCTGCCAATCCATCCATCTGTCTGTCTTTGTATTTGTATGCATGCCTGAAACCATTGGATGGCTACACTAGTGAGCGAACAGAAAGTAGAAAGAAAAATGAAAGAAAAGATTTGACATTTTCATTCCTCACTGCAATCTATGAGTAAATCATTACGTAAGCTGGGGGGGGGGGGGGGGGGGAGCTGCTGTTTTGTATCCAGCTGCAGGCAGTGTGCTGGAGTCATACCTGGAGGTGGGAAGATGTGTATAGGAGGAAAAGAAGGACGTGTTGAGGGGTGAGGTGTGTGTGTGTGTGTGTGTGTGTGTGTGTGTGGGGGGGGGGGGCTGGTGTGTTGCAAACCTTTCAACAGTGGACCTCTTCTGACTAAAGTCAGAGATTAGGTCTAACAATGGCATGGTGTGAAGAGAGGTATGGACCAACAGCATTAATGATGGTGTATTGTGGCAAGCCCCCCACAAACGATAGGAGACACCCTATACGCCACAGGCCCTATATGCCACAGGCCGTATATGCCACAGGCCGTATATGACACTATATGCCACAGGCCCTATATGCCACAGGCCCTATATGCCACAAAGGGATTTTTAATCTGTAAGAAGACCCTATATGCCACAGGCCAGTATGCCACAGACCTTATATGCCAGTGGTCAACCAAAGGTCAAACTGACCAGTGGTCAAGTGAAAGTCAAACTGACTAGTGGTCAAGCAAATGTTAAACTGACCGGAAATTGACCATGGGTCAGTCATGGTCTGACAACTGGTCATTTTGACTATGGTTTGACTACTGGTCAGTTTGACATTGCTTGACCAATGGCCAGTCTGACCATTGCTTGACCACTGGCTCATATGGTCTGTGGCATACAGGGCCTGTGGCATACCAGGCCTGTGGCATATAGGGCCTGTGGCATATAGGGCCTGTGGCATACAGGGCCTGTGGCATACCGGGCCTGTGACATATAGGGCCAGTGACATATAGGGCCTGTGGCATATAGGGCCTGTGGCATATACAGCCTGTGACATATAGGGCCTGTGGCATATACAGCCTGTGGCACATACAGCCTGTGGCATATAGGGCCTGTGGCATGCAGGGCCTGTGGCATACCGGGCCTGTGACATATAGGGCCTGTGGCATATGGGCCTGTGACATATAGGGCCTGTGACATACCGGGCCTGTGACATATAGGGCCCATGGCATACAGGGCCTGTGGCATACCAGGCCTGTGACATATAGGGCCTGTGACATACAGGGCCTGTGACATATAGGGCCTGTGACATATAGGGCCTGACATACCGGGCCTGTGACATATAGGGCCCATGGCATACAGGGCCTGTGGCATACCAGGCCTGTGACATATAGGGCCTGTGACATACAGGGCCTGTGGCATATAGGGCCTGTGACATACAGGGCCTGTGGCATATAGGGCCTGTGACATACAGGGCCTGTGGCATATAGGGCCTGTGGCATATAGGCCTGTGGCATATAGGGCCTGTGACATGTAGGGCCTGTGGCATACTGGGCCTGTGACATATAAGGCCCATGGTATACAGGGCCTGTGGCATACAGGGCCTGTGGCATACATGGCTTTGGCATACTGGGCCTGTGACATATAGGGCCTGTGGCATACAGGGCCTGTGGCATACAGGGCCTGTGACATATAGGGCCTGTGGCATACCAGGCCTGTGGCATACAGGGCCTGTGGCATACAGGGCCTGTGGCATACCGGGCCTGTGACATATAGGGCCTGTGGCATACAGGGCCTGTGGTATACAGGGCCTGTGGCATACAGGGCCTGTGACATATAGGGCCTGTGGCATACCAGGTCTGTGACATATAGGGCCTGTGGCATACAGGGCCTGTGACATATAGGGCCTGTGGTATACCAGGCCTGTGACACATATAGGGCCTGGGGCATATAGGGCCTGTGACATACAGGGCCTGTGATATATAGGGCCTGTGACATATAGGGCCTGTGGCATATAGGCCTGTGGCATATAGGGCCTGTGACATGTAGGGCCTGTGGCATACTGGGCCTGTGACATATAAGGCCCGTGGTATACAGGGCCTGTGACATACCAAGCCCTGTGACATATAGGGCCTGTGACATATAGGGCCTGTGGCATACCGGGCCTGTGGCATACAGGGCCTGTGACATGTAGGGCCTGTGGTTTACCAGGCCTGTAACATATAGGGCCCGTGGCATACAGGGCCTGTGGCTTACCAGGCCTGTGACATATAGGGCCTGTGGCATATAGAGCCTGTGGCATATAGGGCCTATGGCATACCGGGTCTATGACATGTAAGGCCCGTGGCATATAGGGCCTCACCCCACGATTCCCAGTGCCTGACAGGTCTGTCACCCCTCCCTCCCCCCTCCCACCTACACACTCTGAGCAACACTGCAACTCCCTGTCTGCATGCTTGTGTTGGTGGTCTGCCTTCATCAAAGGATGTCTGTGGGGACTCTGTCATTCATTCGTGCATAACAACCAGAGGTTGAGAAGAGCCAAAGTAGTAGAGTCGTTGTCACACTTCTTTGCGAAGTTCTCAGCACCAGTTACACAAGTGGGAGGTGGGGTGGGGGGGGGGGGGGGGGTTAATAGGAGACAGACTGTGTAGAGAAAGATTTCTCTTCCCCTCACCCATTCTGTGGTGTCACTGCTGAACGTTCACCTTGGTAAAAAGGTGTCGTTGCTGTCCCAATGCTGAGTTTTGCTACGTTCAGTTGCTCTGTTCTGTTTGTCCCTGCACTTGTTTGATTTCTCTTGTTCCCCCTGTTTTCCGTTCACCTCCCTCCCCCCCCCCCCCACACACACACACCCCCCATTTACATATCTTTCAATAGTCTCTTGTGTCACCAACATTTAATGACATGAAAGATATATTGTGGAACTCCTTGTGCAGTTAGAGAGAGGTGAGAATGTTTGTGTGTGTGTGTGTGTGTGTGTGTGTGTGTGTGTGTGTGTGTGTGTTAGGGGAGGGGTGGAGTGAGGATAGAGGGAAGGCAGGAATCAACATTTTGAAAGTGTGTGTGTGTGTGTGTGTGTGTGTGTGCATTTCTATGCATGCCTGAAACCAGTGGATGACAACACTAAAGAGCAAGTGGAAAGTAGAAAGAAGAATGAAAGAAAAGGTTTGACGCTGTCATTCCTCACTGCAATCTATGAGTAAATCATTATGTAAGCTGGGGGTTGCTTTTTTGTATCCAGCTGCAGGCAGTGTGCTGGAGTCATACCTGGAGGTGGGAAGACGTGTATAGGAGGAAAAGAAGGACGTGTTGAGGGGTGAGGGGTGGGGGGCTGGTGTGTTGTAAGCCTTTCAACAGTGGACCTCCTCTGACTGACGTCAGAGATTAGGGCTGACGACCACACAGTGTGAAGAGAGGTATGGACCAACAGCATTAATGATGGTGTATTGTGGCGAGCCCCCCCTCCCCCCTCCCCCCACGCGATTCCCAGTGCCTGACAGGCCTGTCACCCCCCCTACACACTGTGAACAACACTGCAGCTCCCTGTCTGCCTGCCCATGGTATGTCTTCATCAAAGGATGTCTGTGGGGTCTCTGTCCTTCGTTGCATAAGAACCAGGTGTTGAGATGACCCCAATCAGTAAAGTTATTGTCACACACTTCCTTACAAAGTTCTCAGCACCAGTTACACAGGGAAGGAACAATGGCAGATGGGGTACTGTGCAGGCAAACGATTTCTTTCCCTCACCACCACACTCTGGCTTCAGTGCTAAACGTTCACCATCATGAAAAGGTTCTTTGTTATCCTGGTGCAGTAATCTGCTACGTTCAGTTGCTCTGTTATGTTTGTCCATGCACTTTGTCTTCTCTCCCCCCATCCCCTGTTTTTTGGTTTGTTTGGTTTGTTTTAACAGGACAGTCAGTTTCGTTTCATGTACACTTTATGACTTGAGAAAACTAGAAAAGGGACAGAAGAAGGTCTGAACTTACGCACTAAAACTGTATAAGAACATAAAAAGGAGAGGGGAGGTATAAATTTTCCCTGGAGAGAGAGAGAGAGAGAGAGAGAGAGAGAAGAGAGAGAGATCCATACGCCTCAGAGACGTGGGTAATACGAACGAGCGGGTTGCAAACTGATACTGGACTGTTTGACTGGCTCACAACGACCCCAGGACTGAGCACACAACACATGGCAGACAGGACTGGTGGGCAGTGACTGCAATTAACCTGCCCTCTGTTCTCTCTCCCGCCCTCTGGCCTTGAGGTCGATTAGCCCCTTTCTTCTTCTCTAGACTGCCCTTCACACCAGCTCAAGGCACACACACACACACACACACACACACACACACATGAACGGGATCACGTACAGGATCGAGCCCCCACATGTGTGTGTGTGTGTGTGTGTGTGTGTGTGTGTGTGTGAGTGAGTGAGTGAGTGAGAGAGAGAGAGAGAAAGATTGAGAGAGAGAGAGGAGTGTGTGTGTGTGTGTGTGTGTGTGTGTGTGTGTGTGTGTGTGTGTGTATGCAAGTGTCTGTCTGTCTGTCTGCGTGCACACGCACACACATTGTACGCGAACTTAAGCTTTCTCTCTCTTCTCTCCCCTCCAACCCCATCCCATCCCCTTCTTCCACCCCTATCTATAACAATTCTCTGATGATGAAGGTCGTGATGATGGTGAGTGTAATGGTGACGATAATGATAGTAATAACGACAACATTAACATTCACAGTGACAGTATGAATGAAAATGATCGATCACACTATTTGACGCCACGCTCGTTCTTCCTGCCTAGTGCCTTTGATTATTACACCTAGGGCACGCTCACTCCACCACACAGAGAAGAAGGAAAAGAAAAAGGACTGGAGCTACATCAGCTGCTCTTGCTGCTGTGCTGCTGTCTTGACCCATGTATCTCTCTCTCTCTCTCTCTCTCTCTCTCTCTCTATATATATATATGTATATATATATATATATATATATATATATATATATATATATATATATATATACCGCCTGGTCCTAATTAACGCTGTGGATCACTCAGGATGATCAAAGGCGAGAGGGGCCGGAATAGCTCAGTGGTAGAGCGCCGGACTCGTAATCTTGGTGATCCTGGGGGTGCGGGTTCGAATCTCCACCGGGCCGTTTCGGTACGGGGGGATTTTTTCTTCAGAGTCAACATTGGTTCTGACTCCATTTCCCATACAGTCCTTCGGATGAGATTATAAGCCGAGATTCTGTGTGTGAACACACGCATAACATCTTGCACGCACGTAAGTTCCCATCACCAATTTTCGGAAGGGAAGGCCAGTTTGGCCGTTGGTATGGATGACACGTTACACGTAGCATGCACCTTCCCCAGAGTTGGAGTATGGCTGCCTTAATGACAGGATAAAAAAAACGGTCATGCACACAAAACTCCACTCCCTTTGTGGGTAGATGGGATCAATCCTTGCCTATCTATACAGGGAGTGTGTGCACAGTATCAGCGTGCGTACGCAGAAAGACACAGAAAAGAAATGATCAAAGGAGAGTTGAGGCTGCAAATGCCACTGATCATGGACAAGACAAGAGAAGACAACACACACACAACACAACACAACAAACACAACACAACACAACACAACACACACGTGTATACACACACACACACACACACACACACAGGTCCAGCAGTACATGTTCTCTTTCTGACGACCAGACATGGAGGAGACGAGGAGGAGAGAAGCCAGCGGGTTGGAAACTGATACTGGACTGTTTGGCTGGCTCACAATGATACTGGACTGTTTGGTTGGCTCACAACGATACTGGACTGTTTGGCTGGCTCACAATGATACTGGACTGTTTGGTTGGCTCACAACGATACTGGACTGTTTGACTGGCTCACAACGATACTGGACTGTTTGGTTGGCTCACAACGATACTGGACTGTTTGGCTGGCTCACAACGATACTGGGCTATGTGGCTCACAACGATACTGGACTGTTTGGCTGGCTCACAACGATACTGGACTGTTTGGCTCACAACGGTACTGGACTGTTTGGTTGGCTCACAACGATACTGGACTGTTTGACTGGCTCACAACGATACTGGACTGTTTGGTTGGCTCACAACGATACTGGACTGGCTGGCTCACAACAATACTAGACTGTTTGACTGGCTCACAATGATACTGGACTGTTTGGGCTCACAACGGTACTGGACTGTTTGGCTGGCTCACAATGATACTGGACTGTTTGGCTCACAACGGTACTAGACTATATGGCTCACAATGATACTGGACTGTGTTTGGCTGGCTCACAATGATACTGGACTGTTTGACTGGCTCACAACGGCCGTAGGCAGACAGGACTGTCAGACAATGACTGCAATAAACCTGCCCTCTGTCCCCACTCCCTTCCTCTGTCCTCTATAGAGGTCGATTAGCTCCCTTGACTGCCCTTCAAATGTGCTGTAGTCAAGAATAAGAAAAAATGATGATGACGAAGGTTGTGATAATGACGGTGACAACGATGACGACGACGACGATGATGATGACAGTAAGAACAACACCAACGTTAACAGTGAAGGAACGAAGGTAAACGATCGATCACACCATTTCACACGCTTGTTCTTCCCCGCCTAGCATCTTGAATTATTACACCTGGGACACGCTCGCTTCACCCGCACAGAGTGGTGAAGGAAAAAAAAAAAGTGATCCGCGCTGCCACATCAGGCGATGCTGATCTCGCCAGGTGCCCTGTCTGGACCCATGTATCTACACATCTATACAGCCTAGCCTTCATTAGCCCTATGGATCACACAGGGTGGTCAAGGTCGAGTTGAGGCTGAAGATAACACTGACCGTGGCCTTCAGGAAAAGGCATCTCCAAGGGCCACACACTGACGGACAGGCGAAGACGCTGGAACCTCCCAAACGCAGGGGCCAGGAGGCTCGATCCTCACCGAGGGGTACTGTCCTGTGTTCAGTCAAGGAGGGAGATGACGGGAGATGAGAGAATAGGTGTGTGTGTGTGGGGGGGGGGGGGGGGGGGGGGGGGGGGGGGGGGGGGGGGGGGGGGGGGGGGGGGGGGGGGGGGACAGAGTGCGTGAAAGCGCTCGCCACAGACCAGTCCCTGAGGGATCAGCCGTGTTAAGTTCAGGCAGCCGAAGTCAGAGGGGACGGTACGTGTTGTCCGATAAGCCTGATCGTTCCGTAGGACAGGATGTGTTGTCCGATAAGCCTGATCGTTCCGTAGGACAGGGATGGGTGTGTTCAGGACACTACTGTTTCTCAGTCTGGCAGTTGGGATACGCACGTCCATTCACACACACACACACACACCACATATGTATATAACATATACACACATGTATTTTTAAAATCTCTTTTAGTAAAGGTAAGAAAAAAGTGCGCGCACACATATAAAGGTAAGAAAAAGCATGTGCACACGAACACATATATGTATCTTTACATAAAGCCGAACAATTAAGTAGTAGGGGAAAACAAGTGCAGACTAACAATTCTTCCGGCACTATAGTAATGCTTTGGCAAAAATTTGAACTAGACAAAAATATTGGGGGTGGGGGAGGGTCAAGGTGGGAACGTAAAAATAAGAAAATGTATTATAACTGTGAAAATCCTTCACTGGCTACGTAAGAGAACCATCACAATCCCTCCCAAAGACAGATCTATTGGTATTGTTTACTCCATGGGCCTTTCGTTCCCTGAATCGGACTCGTCAGGGAGACACGGCTGATTGTGGCTGCGCTCTTGGCATCAAATAAAGACACATCACAGTTCATAACTCTGTGGTGTTCTCAGCACTAGGGGTTCAAAAAAGAATCCAACAGCACCCCCCAAAGCAGCCAGTGAAGGATAGTAAATGAAACAAAACGAAATGTGGACAGGAAAAAAAAGTTTCTGAAAAACAGAAACATTATGCAAACAGTATAAAGTGTAGGGGACAATCTTTGAGCCTACAATGCTTGATGATCCATTCAAGGATGCAAGGGAGATCAAAAGGTACGGAGCAGTCAGCTGTTCAGTAATAACCCAAGCATTGTCAGCGGCTAAGCATTGTGCAGAACAACCTTTACTTGGATCTCCTAAGAGATGCAATTTCCCACTGATTGACCAAACATATGAAGCCGAACAATATATATATATATATATATATATATATATATATATATATATATATAGAGAGAGAGAGAGAGAGAGAGAGAGAGAGAGAGGTGTAATAAAAAAAATGCACTTACGCACGCACACACACAGACACACACACACACACACACACACACACACACACACACACACACACACACACACACACACATTTATTCAATGGAATGAAATCAGCTGTTATAGATACTGTGCATATTTGGTGAGCTTATCCGTCAGCCACTTGTCAAACGGTGTCAAATGGCCTTGTTGTATGAATGGTTATTCCTACACTGTACCCCCCATCAGAAGGGCCATGGCATATACTGATCCGATTTTTGTCGTTCGTTCGTTCGTTCGTTCTCTCTCTCTCTCTCTCTCTCTCTCTCTCTCTCTCTCTCTCTCTCTCTCTCTCTCTCTCTCTCCCAACAATCTTCCTGCTGAATTTTGATACAGACTGTTTGTTATACGCAAGGCATATGAAACTCATTCCAGAAAAAAAATACGAAATTGACAAAAAAAAAAGGTGTTTTATACAGCTTTAGTCGGGATAAAACACACACACACACACACACACACACACACACACACACACACACACACACACACACAGAGAGAGAGAGAGAGAGAGAGAGAGAGAGAGAGAGAGAGAGAGAGAGAGAGAGAGAAAAGAAATTCTGACACTGATCGATGTATTTTTGGGTTTTGAAAAGGAAAAAAAGAAAGAAAAAGCACATCATTACATTATTTTCCCCCCGAACGGTTACGCATTTCCCAGCAAGCGCCCTAAAGACGAAAGGTGACTTTCGTGGTTGATCCTTTGTGGTCCGTTAGTTGTATTGGCTCTGGCAAGTTCTGTGGTCATAAACTTGGCAAACACCCCTGCCTAGTTCTGTTTCAAGTCAACACTTCTGTGCCCGCTGTTTCATGATGAAGGCATTAAAGGATTAATGTGCTTACAATGTCCGCTTTCGTAAAAGCAGAGTGGCCTCTGATGACAGTTTGACTCAGCAGAAAATATTTCAAAAGACAAAAACTACGTCGTGATTAAAACAGAAATAAGAAGAAAAGAAGAAGGAGGAAGAAAGAAGGAAGAAACTCAACATTACATGTCACGGATTTATACGTAATGATATTATATTATTCCTAGTCCTTGGTCAGTTCATAACATCATGGTATTCGTCAAGGGCCTGTACGTGACATAATACCACCAGCAGTGCATAGGTCAGACACCTGCTAAGTCGTTGCCATGAGACGCTTTCTTCGTCATGAATCCATTTATCCATCAGCTTTAAATGATGGGCAGACTGGTCTCGAAACTCAGCAGATTGGTCTAGCTTATAAGGACTAGTCCGCACACAGGGACACATTCTACATGGAACTGAAACTACCAGCAAAGGATCCATATGTCACGTGATATTGCTGGTGAAGCACCCATAGAGAATTGTTACTAGTTTATGACATGACAATATTGGGTGGGATTTTTTTTTCGTCAGGGGCCTTTACATAGCATAATATTACTAGCAAACGACCTATATGTGACATGCTGTTGATAATGAAAGAACTATACATGATGTATTGTTACTAGTGTAGGAACCGTACATACCATAATGGTACTAATCTGTAACCATACGTAACATAATGTTACTGGTCAAGGACCTACATATGACAAAGTTACTAGCCAAGGACTCCTACGTAGCATAATGTTACCAGTCTAAGCCCATGTGTAACACTACCAGTCAAAGACCCATGCTTAACGTAATATTGTTAAGTTTTTAAAAGAACAAATCTAGTTCATCCACCAGAAAAAACAGGGACAAACAAATGACAAGACAAAGCACGACGACACATTTCGACCCCATAGGTCTTCTTCTTCAGGCAAGATAAACAACATTCACGACAATGAAAAAAAAAAAAAAAAAAAAAAAAAAAAAAAAAAAAAAAAAAAAAACGAGCCACCACTTATCTTCTTGAATTCGGAGCAAGAGGCAAGTCATTTCGTTACCTGTGATATATTTAACCTTAAATGTTCTGCAGTTTAAGGTGGTTGTTGTTCTTGTTTTATATAATGAGTGCTCGTTCACAGCATTATGTTTTCTTGGACCATCAGAGAGAGTGCCCATGAGTTAATAATAATAATGCTATTGGATTCTTTTTGCACCTTTGGTGGTGAGAACACCACGGTATTATGGACTGTGGTGTGTCTCTATTTGACGCCAGGAGCGCAGATACAACCAGCCGTGTCTCCCTGATGAGTTCCGACCCAGCGGACGAAAGGCCTCGGAGCAGGCAATACAAATATATCTGCCTTTAAAAGGGATTGCGATGGTTCCCTTATGCAGCCAGTGAAGAGTTTTCATATCTGATATATTTTCTTAATTTCAAGTTCCCAGTTTTTACATCTTCAACCTCCCCCCCCCCCCCCTTTCCCCCTTTGCCAAGTCATTACTATGAAGACAATTTAGCTGTTGGCCTGCGCTTGTTTCCCCCCACTATTAGATTGTTCGTCTGTGCATTTGTCTGACTTTATTCAATTTTAAAAGGCTGTGCCGGTCTTGAATAAAAGTTACTCTGTGTTAGGTTTTCTTATGGGAACAAAAAAACTGCCCCACTTGTTTACTGTTTGTTGTTTGCTGTTCCCTGCCTCATTCCATTTCCAATTTAATAATAATGTTAATTTTTTATAGCGCCTATTCTCTAAAGATTAGGGCTCTAAGCGCTTCACATATAATATAGTAAACACTCTCGTTTACACAACGGGCTGTCTACCTGAAGAGCTGCCTGCCGGCGCATCATTCAGTCGTTTCCCGTGTCATCCGGTCAGCATCGTAATTCACTCCATTTCCTTGTTTCTTTCTTTTTTTTTCCAGTTCTCACGCAGGGTGCGTGTTATGTGTAACGTGTCATCCATACCAACGGCCAAACTGGCCTTCTCTTCCGAAAGTTGGTGATGGGATTTTACGTGTGTGCAAGATGTTATGTGTGCGTTCACACACGGAAACCTCGGTTTATAGTGTCATTGGAAGGACTGTATGGGCAATGGAGTCAGAACCAATGTTAACTCCGAGGGAAAAATCCCCCTGTACCGAAACGGCCCGGCGGAGATTCGAACCCGCATCCCCAGGAACACCAAGATTACGAGTCCGGCGCTCTACCAACTGAGCTATTCCGGCCCCCAGTTTGTGTCATCATAACGGGTCAGACCCCTTGGCCTGTCATCAGTGTAACTTTTATAACCGATGCAGTATAGGGTGTGCCGTAAAGCCTTCCACGATGTAACGCATACATCTTGGACCTTCTTTGAGATTGGCAAAATATGGCATATTACTCCTGAAGATGGCCGCTACCGACACCACCCCACCATCACCACTCCCTCCCCATCCACACCCAGCCGCTAGCCCCTTCCGCCTGCCACCAAGGTAAACAACATTCAATTACGATGTGTCACTATGATCATTATGCGGCTGGCTAATATAAATCAACTGGGGCAAGCTCATATGTACACCCGCGCGCGTGCAAACACACACACACACACACACACACACACACACAGACACACACACACACACACACACACACGCACACACACACACACACACACACACACACACACACACACACACGGCACAGACAGACAGACAGACAGGGAGAAGAGAAGAGAAAGGAAGAGAAAGAAAAACAGTAGAAACGAGACGAGAGGACGATAAAAGAGTAGAAGGGAAAAACGTCTATGTTTTTACGAAGATACGAGTGTTACATAAGAATCAGTGTGCTTTTATTTACTTTTTTGTACATCCAGTCTAAACTCGAGTAGGGCGAAAAACGAAAAATAACATGAAAATAAGAATCGTTCAAGGATAATGTCATGTCAGTTGAGAGAGAGAGAGAGAGAGAGAGAGAGAGAGAGAGAGAGAGAGAGAGAGAGAGAGAGAGGCACATAGAAATGTACTGTACAGAGCTACAGTAAATATATCTAGATGTAGTGACTATGACAGACACAAATGTATAAGGGATATGAAGAACACTGCGCTACATGGTAAACAAAAAAATCGTTTGACAGAAAGTAATACGTGGGAGCATAATATCGAAGGTGAGAAATACAGCGTTTTGAATGTAAGGATAGTTCTGAATATTGCAAATGCAAGAAAGCGAAAGGCCAACACATATACTACACAGACACGCAATAGGATCGGAGACAGAGAGACAGACAGACAGACAGGTAAGGTAAGGTAATGTTGCTTATAGCCCAACCGACCGCAAAGGGCCATATCGGGGCTGTCACCACGTTAACATCAACTCAGAAGTTATTAAAAACAAAAATAACAACAACAACAACAAAACCTTTCACTCATGTCTTTAAAATACACCTTCTAAAAACGCACCAGAAACTCCGATAAAATCTTTTCTTCTGTAAAATCTTAGATCACATGAAAAAGGTCAATCTCAGACAGACAGACAGATAGACAGGGACAGAGAGAATTAAAAAATCACTTGGCGGTAAAATATTAAGATTGCCAAGCAACATATGTAATGCAAATACAGAAGGGCTTGAAATGTTTTCGTTTATGAGATTATCAATTGAAACATGGGCAGACATTTTACTCTGTGTGTGTGTGTGTGTGTGTGTGTGTGTGTGTGTGTGTGTGTGTGTGTGATAGAGAGGGACAGACAGAGAGACAGAGAGAGAGAGACAGACAGACAGACAGACAGAGCAATAAAAGCAGGTTCCACTTAGTTACAGATTTTCAACTATTCTTTCAACAGTGCATATACGTTCATCACGTTACTCCGTTTGTCAACATTACTCCTACAATCAATGCATAGAATTCCGAAGAGACAATGACTGACAAACAGTCGGACAGACAGACGGACAGACAGACAAAGAAACGGCGAGTTTTGCCGGCCGACAGATCAAACCCAGCCTTACCTGCATGCCCCAGACACTGGGAACAAGTCGAGGATGATTTCCTCACCGCGATAGAAAACCCATTATCCGCGATAGCGTCTTGATCCCTCTCTCAAGGCGAACTACACCGATCCTTTATATCTCCCGGCCTTTCCACTGCACCCACTACAACAACTGGCACGGACGGAGTGGACGTCTCCCTCTCTCTCTCTCTCTCACACACACACACAGTCAAGTCAGTCTCTCTGTCTGTCAGGCAGCATAGGGTACAGGTTATCGGCAAAGCGGTACTGGCCCGTTCACGCCTTCAGTATCGGTCGGTTGTGGCTGTGGCTCGTACCTGCTAGCTAGCTGTACGTGTAGTAGTACTCGCTCGGGCACGCGCCACCTTGGGTTGATTACCCATTTTCACCAGATTCACCCTTCTCTTTTTTAGATCCGGCATACTTCTTTTAAAATTGTTGTAGACGGTCCCACGGTTTGATTATTGCTCCTGGTATTGTTGTTGTTGCTGTTGTTGTTGTTCTTCTTCTTCTCTGTCTGTCTGTTAGTCTGTCTGTCTGTCTGTCTGTCTGTCTGTCTCTCTCTCTCTCTCTCTCTCTCTCTCTCTCTGTTCTAGATGGTCCCTGGTTGATAATTGTCGCTGGTGGTGTTGTCTCCCCCCCCCCCCCCCCTGTCTCTCTCTCTCTCTCTCTCTCTCTCTCTCTCTCTCTCTCTCTCTCTCTCTCTCTCTCTCACATGCATCTGTGAAGATATGTGTGTTACAAGTTTTGTAAGTTTTAGTCGCTAGTCATGCATAGTTAGTCCCTTAGCGGGGCAAGGGCCGGATGAAAAAAAAAGCATGTGTTTGCTTATCTATTACCCTT
>JADBJO010000641.1:266710-271710 GCA_016801955.1 Conus betulinus | reverse complement strand
GACTAAAAGGAAAAAAAAAATCACCGACGATTTTTGTGGCTAGTTTGCCAGGAACACACACTTTTCTTTGGAGCAGGGAGCTCCGTTGAGTGCCCCTCAAAGGGGAACAAACCATGGTTTCAGTCCAGCCTACACACGTGTTTACCATCGTTTCAGTCGAGCCTACACACGTGTTGCGGGACTCCAAGCCCCTCTTCACTAGGCCCGGCCACTGGGATTAACACTAGGTTGCCACCGAGACACACAACGAACATAGACATGAAAGAAAGAGGGCTGGAACTGCTGGTTTTTCAATACATCTCAGTTCACTGTTCCCTTCAGGTCGCCTATAACGAGTAGAATGTAACGAAAGAAACATAAAATCTAGATTGTTCCATAATTTTGAGAGAGTACTGAAGCGAAATAAACACCTTTCTGCAGTCTTTGAGAGTACTGAAGCTAAATAACACTTCTCTGCAGTCTTGCGAATCTTTTAAAAAAAAAAAAAAAAAATGGATACAGGAAGGGAGATCATTCTGACGTATAAGTTACCTCGGTGAATTGGTCAGATTCTGTTTTCCAACGTTAAGTGAAGTGAGTCAAGGCAAAGAACTGATTTCAGATTCCACGCTTGGATCTACCAAAAGGAGATAGGATTCTCCACTGTTGACCAGTTTTTAAATTGATTAACTTAACAGCACAGGAAAACGAGTGTACGTGAATTTAATCAACAATCCTTCAATCCTTTGAAAAACTTAAAAGAGAAAGGAAATTTGGTTTAAGAACTAAATTTGACGTCATTTGCCGTAAATACAAGAGAAAGAGAGAAGCACAGGAGATGTTGGCAGCCTGCCAGGAACATCAAATTTCCTTCGGAGCTGGATGCTTCTTTCAGTCCCGTGCCGTACCCCTGAGAGGGGAACTCACGTACGGGCGCTTGAAAGCTCTCGTCCCAAAGGAAACCATGGTTTTTACCCTAGCCTATATACGTGTTTCGGGGCGTGTGTGTGTGTGTGTGTGTGTGTGTGTGTGTGTGTGTGTGTGTGTGTGTGTGTGCTGCGTTGTGTGTGTGTGTGTGTGTGTGTGTGTGTGTGTGTGTGTGTGTGTGTGAGAGAGAGAGAGAGAGAGAAAGCGACAGGGTTAATTGGAAGCTCTCTCTTACTCTCTCTGACTCTCTCTCTCTCACTCTCACTCCCTCTCTGTCTGTCTGTCTGTCTCTCTCTCTGTCTTTTCTCTCTCTCTCTCTCTCTCTCTCTCTCTCTCTCTCTCTCTCTCTCTCTCTCTCTCTCAATGCTTCCGTCCAGCAGATAACCCGTAGCCAATGTGAAGAACGAACACGCGAACCTGAGGCGGACTGCTGACCAACCTTCTTCCTATAACACTCACAAGAGAAAGACTCTTTCTCTCTACTTGTCTTTTCATAAGTACGAAGAGGTTAGGTAAGGAAATGTTGCTTATAGCCCAGCCCACTGCAAAGGGCCATATCAGAGCTGTCACCACGTAGAAGTCAACTCACAAGTCATCAAAAAAAAAAAAAAAACACACACACACACACACACACACACACACAATTCGCACACCTATTTTAAATACACATACTAAAAACGCACCAGAAACTTTGTTAAAAATCATTCTTCCCGTAAAATCTCAGATCAGATGAAAAATGTTAACCTCTTTCAATATTCAAAGATCACGTCAGGCGGGACATCTCTGAACAAAATTGTCATGGAGTCTGCTGTAAAGTGTTTATATCTCACAACGCGCAAGTCCCAACACTGTGAGTGGTACATGACATGGAATGCACCACGGAACTTCTCACCCTTTAAAAGATAAGAATGGGTGTAAAAACGAGTGGCCTGAATGCAAGCGGCACAAGACTGTTTCGTCTTCACGGCCGCCTCTGGAACATGGTAAAAACTCTTTCAGCTTTGGCCGGATTTTGAATAGTTGCTATATACGAAGGAAGAATCTTTCTCTATGTAAGTGCTATATAACTGTGCTGTAAACCTTTCTCTTTGTAAATGCTATATAACTGTGCTGTGAATCTTTCTCTTTGTAAGCGTTATATAACTGTGCTGTGAACCTTTCTCTTTGTAAGTGCTATATAACTGTGCTGTGAATCTTTCTCTTTGTAAGTGCTATATAACTGTGCTGCTGTGAATCTTTCTCTTTGTAAGTGCTATATAACTGTGCTGTGAACCTTTCTCTTTGTAAGTGCTATATAAACGGCTGTGCTGTGACTCTTTCTCTTTGTAAGTGCTATATAACTGTGCTGTGAATCTTTCTCTTTGTAAGTGCTATATAATTGTGCTGTGACTCTTTCTCTTTGTAAGCGTTATATACTGTGTTGTGAATCTTTCTCTTTGTAAGTGCTATATAACTGTGCTGTGAACCTTTCTCTTTGTAAGTGCTATATAACTGCGCTGTGAAATCTTTCTCTTTGTAAGTGCTATATAACTGTGCTGTGAACCTTTCTCTTTGTAAGTGCTGTATAACTGTGCTGTCAGTCTTTCTCTCTGTAAGTGCCATATCACTGTGCTGTAAATCTTTCTCTTTGTAAGTGCTATATAACTGTGCTGTGACTCTCTCTTGTCAGTGCTAGTGCTATATAACTTTGCTATATAACTGTGCTGTGACTCTCTTTGTCAGTGCTATATAACTGTGCTGTGACTCTCTTTGTCAGTGCTATATAACTGTGCTGTGACTCTCTTTGTCAGTGCTATATAACTGTGCTGTGACTCTCTTTTGTCATTGCTATCTGACTGTGCATTCCCACAGAGGGAAGGAGGGTGGGACTCCGCCTCAGGTTCGCACTGTACGCTTGCCCATGAGCAGCCTGCTGGAGAGAATCACTTCCAAAAAGACCACAAAAGATACTCCCCGGAAAGAATAGATCTTCTGGCCCGTGAGAAATGTCGCAAAAAGACAGACATAGAAAGCGACCAGCGAAAGGCGGGTACGAATTTTGAATAAAGACATAGTCCGAAACTAGTCGTCACATCAAAAGATAGAAACATGAAAGGCACGGTATTAACCAGGCCAGTGATTAGGGGTAATAGTCCATTAGCATTAAATTTTCGTTAAAAGAAAAAAAAAAAAAAAAGAAAAACGTTCCAAGGGGAAAAGGCCCTAACATCCAGAAGGACTCAGTGGACGATACAGGATATGCAGAGTAGAAACGTTCACAGATCCGAACCCCGGTGCTTTCAGTGTCTACCATAGGATGTGTAGCGAACACCGGAACCTATCGTATAAGTCTGGTACCGTTAGTGAAGACTTGTGACTAACGGAAAGCGGTTAGAAGAGACACCTTCCCCAGTGACTGTTCTTTATTTATCTATGTACGGATCTGTTTATTTCTCCGTAGTGGAGGAAGCGGTGAAGCTGAACCGTACTCTGGTGGGAGTGAACAAGCATCAACGATGCGTCATGGACCACCTGCGTCAGGAGACTGCCGCGCTGAGAGCACAGCTGGTGGAAGCCCGCGCCGCCTCACAGCAGCGGACAGGCCACAGCATGCAGGAGACCCAGCAGCTCCGCGATGAGGTCCATCACCTCAAAGTGCAGATGACTGCGGTGAGAGGGGGATGGAGAATGGGGAGGGGGGGGGGGGGGGGGGTCTTCTTGTTGTCTGTAACAAGAGGGAGTTCACGTTGTCTGTTTTCTGTTGCGAGTTGAGGGTGTTTCAGTGATGTAGTCGTGCTGATTCCATTTCTCTGTGATGATTGAAGGTTTCGTTGATCTTTTGTGAAAGGTCTTTTAATTTTCTTTTCTGCTGTGGGGAGGGGGGGAGGGGGATGGAGGTTGAGATTTCGTTTTGCCTTATCAGTTGGGAGTGGAGTAAATTTCTTTTCTTTTTCTTAATTTTTATGTTGTAAAAGATGTACATCGTTTGTCCGTGATAAGAGGAGGAAATTCCAGTTTCATACGAGGAAAGGAAAATTTCAGCTTTCGGAAAGGAAAAATTTCAATTTGGGGGGGGGGGGGGGGGGGGGGGGGGGGGGGGGAATTTCAGTTTGTTGGAAAGGAAGATACTTCAGTTTCATGCGAGGGGAGAATACTTAAGTTTGTTGCAAAGGGAGGATACTTAAATTTGTTGCAAAGGGACGATATATCGGTTAGTCTGTTGGAAAGGGACGATATATCGGTTAGTCTGTTGCGGAGGGACGATATATCGGTTAGTCTGTTGCGGAGGGACGATATATCGGTTAGTCTGTTGCAAAGGGACGATATATCGGTTAGTTTGTTGCGGTGGGACGATATATCGGTTAGTCTGTTGCGGAGGGACGATATATCGGTAGTCTGTTGCGGAGGGACGATATATCGGTTAGTCTGTTGCAAAGGGACGATATATCGGTTAGTCTGTTGCGGTGGGACGATATATCGGTTAGTCTGTTGCGGAGGGAGGACATTTCAGTGTCTGTTCCCAGGAGAGGACATTTCAGTGTGTTTGTGTGTGTGAGGATGTGGGTGTGTGTGTGTGTGTGTGTGTGTGTGTGTGTGTGTGTGAGAGAGAGAGAAGAGTGTTTCAGTTTGTTTGGGGGTGGGGGTGAGAATATTTCACATTTTGTTGCAAAGGTAGGTCATCTTATGTATATGTTGTGATGGAAGAATAATCTATTTTATCTGTTATAGATTTGGATGGGCCGGAGAACTGACATTCCATTTTGCCAGTAGTGAGGGGTATTGTTTTCCAGATTGTTGAGAGGTTGAGTTAAAAAAAAGGCTGGGGAAATTCTATCAAATCAGTGCACGTAGTCCAAGGGCCAAGAGACTTCAAAGACAACCTCAGGGCTAACAAAATCGAATGAACCAACTCCGGTTTACTTCTTTCAGTCATTATTCGCTCTTCCATTCATTGTGCCGAAGAAGTCAGGGTGGCCCTGACTGGCTTACGGACAGCCATTTACCTCCGCTGCTCTCTGTCCTTAGTCCTGCAGGAGTAAAGGTCTTCTGTCCGGATCAGTCCTTCAGTTGTCCATACAGGATGTTGGTGTGCTTCAGTGAGGGGCACGCCTCGC
>JADBJO010000641.1:216710-259210 GCA_016801955.1 Conus betulinus | reverse complement strand
TATTGTTTTATTTGGGTAGTTTGTGTGAACGCGTGGTGTGTGTTTGTGCCTTTTCTTTTACGTCGATGTTAAACTGAATGTATCTTTCGACGTGTGAACTTTAAAGTCAATGAGAGCCTTGAATGTACTTCTGGTAATAAAATAAGTGAATAGCTGGTCATGTTCATGTGCAGTTTAACCAGGAAAATCAGTTTGGAGACATCTGATGTGAATTAGTTCTTTACAACGCTAGAGCTGTGAAAGATTTTCATTCAACATGGGATCTCTCTCTCTCTCTCTCTCTCTCTCTCTATCTATCTCTGTATGTGCGTGTGTGTACTTATCTGTTTATCTGTCTGCCTGTTTGTCTCTGTCTGTCTGTCTGTCTCTCTCTCTCTCTCTCTCTCTCTCTCTCTCTCTATATATATATATATATATATATATATATATATATGTATGTGTGTGTGTGTGTGTTATCTGTGTGTCTGTTTGTGTCTGTTTTTCTCTCTCTCTCTCTCTCAGTCTCTCTTCTCTCTCTCTCTCTCTCTCTCTCTCTCTCTCTCTCTCTCTCTCTCTCTCCCACCCTCTCTCTCGTCCCATATATCTTGTCCCATCTGTGTGTTCCCACCATTCTATCCACGCAGTAGTCTAGGAGAACACAGCACAGCCTTAGTGAGGACTATCAAGGCAGTAGTCATGCCGTGACCGACCACGAACCAACCACGACCTCCACAGGTGTCGGAGAGCGAGGAGAGGGCCAGGCAGGTGAGGGAGGAGCTGCAGGGGACCCAGAACACCCTGACCAGCACACGGGACCACATGGACACGCTCTCTGCCCGCCATGCACGCCACGGCTCAGGAACTGGCTGAGGCTCAGGTGGGGATGCTCCGATGTACATCCTCTGAGTGACAGTCTTGGAGCTGACAGAATTAGCGTGGAATACTCTGTGAAGTTGGTCTAGGAGGGGCGCCCGTGGGATTGGGGGTGGGGATGGGGGGGTGGGAGATTAAGGGGAGAGAGAGGGGGGGGGGGGGGGGGAGGACGTGGACTAAAGTATAAAGCTGGTCTTGGAGGTTGGAGCTCGTGGAATCGAATGCCAGTTGATCTTGAAAGCGGGGATCGTGGAGTCGAACGTGAAGTTGGCCATGATAGTAGGGTTCGTTGGGTCTACGGTAAAGTTTTTCTTGAGGGTAGGAGGCTACGGAACATGGTGACAAATTCTTCTTGGAGGTAGCAGGTTGTGGAATACAATATAAAGTTGTTTTTGAAGGTAGCAGGTTGTGGAATACAATATAAAGTTGTTTTTGAAGAAGGTAGCAGGTTGTGGAATACAATATAAAGTTGTTTTTGAAGATAGCAGGTCGTGGAATACAATATAAAGTTGTTTTTGAAGATAACAGGTTGTGGAATACAATATAAAGTTGTTTTTGAAGATAGCAGGTCGTGGAATACAATATAGAGTTATTTTTGAAGGTAGGGGGTCGTATAATGCAGTGACAAGTTTTGTTGTTTTTTTTTTTATGAGCGAGGAGTAGAATGTAAAGTTGTTCTAGAAGTCACAGGGTAATGGAGTACAAAGTATAGAGTTGTTCTAAAGTATGTGCGTGTGTGTGTGTGTCGGGGGGGGGGGGGGGGGGGGGGGACGTTAATAGAATCTAAAGTTGGTTTCAGAATTGGGGAGCTGTGAAACATTATGTAAAACTGTTCTTGAAGTTAGAGGGTTATATAGTAGAATTAGGGGTCATGGAGTAGAATGACAAGATGTTCATGAAATCAGGGGTCATGGAGTAGATGGCAGGACTCATCAAGCATTAAGGTGGAGTCATCATGTAAAGTGACGTGAATTAGGCTAGGTTCAGTTGAGGATTCTGTTGGTTTAGAGAAGGGCTGAAGACTTACCAATCTTTTCAGGCTTCTTGATCATATAGGTGTAGCCCCACAGTCAGTTCAGGTGAGTGGGAAAGATGGCAATGAACTCAGGTAAACCGGACACCCTGGGCTATGTGTGTGTGTGTGTGTGTGTGTGTGTGTGTGTGTGTGTGTGCGTGCGTGCGTGCGTGTGTGTGTGTGTGTGTGTGAAGGATGAAAGGTAAGAGGACAGTTGTGGTGGTGGTGGCGGGTGGATGGGTGGGTCGGGGCGCGTGCGTGCGTGCGTGCGTGCGCGCGCGCGTGTGTGCAATTCGCACTCAAAGGGCCTACAAGCAATCAACCAAGCTGATAAACGTTGTCTCCCCAGGCCAAACTGAACACGGAGCGATCAGCCGCACACACCCAAACCGACGTCAGCCTCTTCCGGACCTCGGGCGCTGGCACTCAGACGGAGAGAAGTGACGTCATCAGCGTGGGCACGCAGGTGACGTCAGAGAGGGAGGAGACGTCATCGCAGACGGAAAGATCGGAACGGGCTGCGGCCAGTCAGACGGAGGGCGTGGACAGCCGGGCAGCTTCCAGCCAGACCTTCGTCCCCTCCCTCATCAGTCAGTCTACACACACGGCACACAAGGTCTGTGGGTGGGTGTTCGTGTGGAGAGGAGAGGGGGGAGAGAAGGGGCGTGGGGTGGTGAGGGAAAAAGAAGAGGGGAGGGGGTAGGTACGTGTGTGTGTGTGTGTGTGTGTTTTGGCTGGCTGCAAGGTTGTGTCTCTGTGTTTGTAAGTTGTGTCTCTCTGTTTGTAAGTTGTGTCTCTGTTTGTAAGTTGTGTCTGTCTGTTAAGTTGTGTCTCTCTGTTTGTTGCGTCTCTCTGTTTGTAAGTTGTCTCTCTGTTTGTAAGTTGTGTCTCTCTGTTAAGTTGTGTCTCTCTGTTTGTTGTGTCTCTCTGTTTGTAAGTTGTGTCTCTCTATTAAATTGTGTCTCTGTTTGTTCAGTTGTGTCTCTCGGTTTGTAAGTTGTGTCTCTTGGTTTGTAAGTTGTGTCTCTCGGTTTGTTAAGTTGTGTCTCTCGGTTTGTAAGTGTGTGTCTCTCGGTTTGTTAAGTTGTGTCTCTCGGTTTGTAAGTTGTGTCTCTCGGGTTTGTTAAGTTGTGTCTCTCGGTTTGTTAAAGTTGTGTCTCTCGGTTTGTTAAGTTGTGTCTCTCGGTTTGTTAAGTTGTGTCTCTCGGTTTGTTAAGTTGTGTCTCTCGGTTTTGTAAGTTGTGTCTCTCGGTTTGTAAGTTGTGTCTCTCGGTTTGTAAGGCTATGTCTTTGTTTCATCAGTGAGTCTGTCTTTGTCGGAAAGTCTGTGTATGTCTGTAAGTTTGTGTGTGTGTGTGTGTGTGTGTGTGGTGTGTGTGTGTGTGTGTGTGTGTGTGTGTGTTTGTCTGAAAGTCTATATGTGTGTCTCTAAGTATATGCCTATATGTAGTTCTTCATAAGATTTTCTGTTCTTACGTATGTCTGTGAGTCTGTGTGTCTGGGTCTGTCTGAAAGTCTGTACGTGTGTCTCTAAGTATGTGCCTATAGGTAAGTCTTTGTAAGATTTTCTGATTGTAAGTCTGTCTGTGAGTCGGTGTGGGGACTGGGTCTGTCTGAAAGTCTGTATGTTCCTGTAAGGAAGTCTGTGTCTGTCTGAAAGTTGGATTGTCTGTACGTCTGTGTCTGTAAGTCTGTGTGTCAGTGTCTGTGTCCGTGTCCCTCTGAAAGTCTCTGTGTATTTCTCAAAGTATGTGCCTGTAAATACGTCCGTGTCCGTCTGTAAGTTTGTCTGTCTGTCTGCCCGTAAGTCTGTATGTGTCTACTCGTGAGTCTGTGTCTCTTTGTTTGCCTGTAAGTCTGTGTCTGTCAGCCTGAGAGTTTGTTTTCCGTTGTTCTATACGTGTCTGTATGCCTGCGTCTGTCTTGTAAATCTGTGTCTGTCAATGTTTGCCTGTAAATCTGTGTCTATCTGTCTGTAAGTATATATCTGCATGTTTATGTCTGCCTGTAAGTCTGTGTCTGTAAGAGTGTGTCTGCCTGTGAGTCTGTATCTGTGTGTGTGTTTCGTCCTGTACGTGTATTTCCCTTAGTCTATGTCTATCTGTAAGTGTAGTGTATTAGTCTGTATGTGAAAGTTTGCGTTTGTAAGTCAATACCTGTCTTTAAGTCTGGGTTTGTCTGTAAGTCTGTGTCTGTCTGTAAGCTTGTGTCTAAGTTTGTGTCTGTCCGTAAGACGGTGTCTGTCTATAAATCTGTTTTCTATCTGTAAGTCTGTGGCTGTAGGTCTGTGTTTGTCTGCAAAGCTGTGTCTGTCTCAATGTCTGTATGTCTATCTGTTAGGCTCTGTCTGTCTATCTACCTGTAAAGCAGTGTCTGTTTGTCATTGTCTGTCTCAATGTCTGTATGTCTGTCTGTTAGGTCCTGTCTGTCTATCTAACCAGTAAGGCAGTGTCTGTTTGTTAGGCTTTGTTTGGGTTTGTCTGTCTATCTGTAAGGCTGTATCTGTCTGCCTGTTCAGTTATGCATATCTGTAAAGCTGAGTATGCATACATTTGTAAGGTTGTGTATGTGTATCCGTCAGACTGTTAAGTTTTGTATGTGTGTAGGCTGTTCTGTTTGACAGCATGTCTGTCAAAGGGCCTAGGGTTATATCGCTGTGTCTGTCTGTGTTTGATAGCATGTCTGTCAAAGGGCCTAGGGTTATATCGCTGTGTCTGTCTGTCTGATAGCATGTCTGTCAAAGGGCCTAGGGTTATATCGCTGTGTCTGTCTGTGTGATGGCATGTCTGTCAAAGGGCCTAGGGTATATCGCTGTGTCTGTCTGTGTGATGGCATGTCTGTCAAAGGGCCTAGGGTTATATCGCTGTGTCTGTCTGTGTGATAGCATGTCCGTCAAAGGGCCTAGGGTTCTATCGCTGTGTCTGTCTGTGTGTGATAGCATGTCTGTCAAAGGGCCTAGGGTTCTATCGCTGTGTCTGTCTGTGTGATAGCATGTCTGTCAAAGGGCCTAGGGTTCTATCGCTGTGTGTGCACTGACTGAGCATTCACCATGATTGTGGACTATGTGCATTTTATGTTCGTTGGAAAGTGAGCGGTGTGTGTGTCCGAGTGTGTGTGTGTGTGTGTGTGTGGTGTGTGTGTGTGTGTTGTGTGTGTGTGTGTGTGTGTGCGCGCGCGCGCGCGCGCACGTGTGTATATGTGGCCCTGTGCCGTGCAGGACTTTGTCAGTGAGGCAGGAGTTCAGACTGAGGACAATCGGCTCAGCGAGGAGCACGCCCAGGACAATCAGCTGAGTCACCTCGCTCCTCTCTCGTCCGCGAAATCCTCACCCATCGTCACCGCGCGGAGGCGGACAAAGTCTCTCACCATCTCACTGCTGCCTCAACTCGGCCTGCCTGTCAACAAAGCCCTGAAGACTCAGAGCTCCACACCTCAGACGGCCATGAGCATGACAGAGCTTCAGACAGTTCACCATCCACAGCTGCCAAGAGTTGTGGAGTCACGAAGCAGTCGGTTCTCGGGGGACACAAGGCCTTCTGAGGTCTCGGGCCCGCAGACATCCCGCGTTTTTCAAGGCACGTCAGGAAGTCATCGTGGCAGTCTCGTTTCACCAACCCCCTTTCTGCATCTACAACCCTGTCACTGTGTGATGAGGTCGGTCCCAGCGTATACTCGAGTCCTTTGTGGGAAAGCTCCCTCACATGTCCGAGACACCTCTGGTCGAGCTGCTCAGCAAGGGTGTGCTGGTCAGTCAGAAGACTCTGTCTCATCATCTACTCCTCGATCTCGTCTTCATGAAGTTCTGATGACCTCACCAGAGCATAGTCGGAACTACAAGTTGTCCACCACCATCCCTGCAAGAGATCAACAGTCGAAGGTGCAACTGCCCAAGACCAGAGTTCCGCACCGGGCCCACGTGTTGAAACTTCCCACCTCGTTGGCGAACCCTCCCACCAGAGACATGTAAGAGAAGAAACCACACGCGTTGGCAGACCCTAAAGAAACTGGGGTGGTGGTAACGAGGGTCTGAACAATGGAACGAATGAAGATAGCATACGATGTGTGCCTGGATCACCGCCAGCGACGACAACCAACAGGAAGAAATAGACGTGCGTCCAGAATTGTCGTCAGCCAGTGACATCATCATCTCCCCGACGGACGTTGCCCTCCGGTGACGTCAGGTTGCCTGTCAAGGACTGGAAGCAGAGTGATACAAGGTCTTCCAGTACAGCTTCAGTCCATTCTGGAGTGGAAACCCAATGCCCGAGTGAAGCAGTGAAGTGACGTCAAGACAGTCCCACGTCACACATGACGCAGAAAAGAGCGTCAGGAATATCCCCTTTGGCTTCAGTTACCGCCCAGCTTATCCTGTTTCCTCACTCAGTGCTTCGGCCAGGCTTCAGGCAGGACGTCAGGAACATTCCCACCCAGAAATTGAGCAGGCTTCAGGGCATTATCCCTTTGGCTTCCCCGCATTATCCGCCCCAGCTTATCCTCGTCTCTCATCTCCCCGTGCTTCGGCCAGGCTTTCAGCATCCGTGTCGTCTGGAGCAGACATCTACTACGACAAGTCAAGGCACCAGAGGTCCAAGCTGGCTCTACGATCTCCCAAGGGTCCCTGCCTGACGTTTTACTTTCCATGGAAACAACACGTCCAAGTTGACGTCATCTGAATGCTCCTCTTCTGACAACAAACCGGCAACGGTGTCGTCTTCGGGAAATGGCGGGACGCTGACGTCACCGGCAAGGCGCAATGGTGACAGTGTCAGACGACGGGTTTGGTTTTTTTTTGTTTTGTTTTTGTTTTAAATTCTGTTTCTTTCCCACGTTTATGCTTTTCAGACCCAATGATTTTTTCTGTTCCCTCCCACAATGATCTTTTGGTTTACGCAATCGCCTCGGGTCCACTCTTCTCCTCATGGTCTTGGTCTCTCTCTCGTCTCTGCTCTCTCGCTCTCTCTCCTCGCTGACCCCCGATGTTCGGTCCTCTCTCTCCTCGTCTCTCCCTCTCGTGCTCTCTCCTCTGTCTCTCTCTCCTCTCTCTCCCTCTCCTCTCTCATCTCTCCCTCTCTGCGTGTGCGAGCACGCGCATGTGCATGTGTGTATGTATATGTGCGCGCGCGCCGCGCGTGTGTGTATGCGTGTTTGTGTGTGTGTGTGTGTGTGTGTGTGGTGTGTGTGTGTTGTGTGTGTGTGTGTGTGTGTGTCCTTCATTTAACGTCTAATCCACTATTGTGTGTGATATTGACAGTGTGTGTGTGTGTGTGTGTGTGTGTGTGTGTGTGTGTAGTGGGTGATGGTCAGTAGTAGTAGTATTAGTAGTAGTAGTAGTTAGTAGCAGTAGTATAGTAGTAGTAGTAGTAATGAACTTTGTATGCAGCCTTCCTACAGAGCGTTGTGAAGGGCGATGATAAGACCAGAACGCTGGTATGCCGTCTTTTGATTGTTAAAAGGCTCAAACTCAGTATGCAGAATACATGTTTGTCTTACAGATCCCAGGGCCAGTATGGCAGTACGTTTGTGTTGTTTTAAAGGCCCGAGTCACACCGTGTAGTATGCATGCAGCGTTTTGTTTTGAAGGCCCCAGAACCATAACCATCCCGTTTGTCCTAGTCGTGGCATGCTTTTCGACCACCTTACGAGTCTTGCCAATAACAGTGGTTACTTTTTTTAGTCCAATGGTTTTTCAAACATGTTTTGCTTTTTTCGCATTTCCGGCCATGCTAGAATCACCAATCCAATAAGCAAGGCGAAGTCGAAAGTCCATCGCAGACCCCCAACTGGTCCCTACAGCTTCTCCTGGACCTCTAGCCTGGACGGGGCCACGTTCTGGCGTCCTCAAGGTTTCAACGGAGGATCAGGACGTTTAGATGTTGGGTGGGAGTTTGAGAGCCTGGACTGCAAGGGCCTTGGTCAGGGTGGCTGAGGCTGAGACGTGAGATATGGGAGAGGAGCTGGCAGTGTCCTGTTCCCAGCCTGAAGATGGTCACTTGAGCTGCTGTGTGGTTGAGTTGGTGGATTTGCTGTCCTCTTCAGTTCCAGTGTCCAGTTGCGTTGCGCCACGCTCTCTGCTGAAGTTGTCCTCGGGCCTTTTTGAACTGAAAAGCCATGCACCAAGTTTCTCGACTGGGCGTCTCTGAAAAAAGCGCCACGCTGGCTCCCTAGTTAATGCAGCACTGAATACAAAACTGTCCTTGAATGTATCATTTCAAACCCCCACGACTGTGTGTGTGTGTGTGTTGTGTGTGTGGTGTGTGTGTGTGGGTTTGTGTGTGTGTGTGGTGTTTATGTATGTGGTGTCATATTTCATCGCAAGCAACACAGTTGCTCTGTTGTCATGTTTCTGGCATTGGGCGGTCCATGTACCATGTGTCTCTTCAGAAGTTTCATAAAGGTTCATTTGCCAACAGTATCTTGTTTGGTTTGCATTGGTATATAGTGCTCTCTACTCTATCTTATCTCTCTCTCTCTTCTCTGGTGTGTGTGGTGTGTGGTTAGTGTGTGTGTGTGTGTGTGTGTGTGTGGTGTGTGTGTTCTGTCTGTCTGTCTGTTCAATCTGTGCTGTATGTGTTGTGATGTGTCCTGTGTCTGTCTTGTCTGTGCGTGACCCTATCCCATGACACGGGACTGTTGGTTACAGCCCAAAGAAGCTAGACAGAACAGTGTTGGTGTCCCTTCTCGTCCACTCCCCCACCCATGGGTTGTCTCCTGCTCCTTTCTCCAATCTTACCCAACACTCCTCCCGATCGGACACCCAACCAGCAACGCAGCCCACCGTGCATCACCGCACCTCCCCCCAACTCGACCACAAAACCCGTCCTACCAGCTCTTCTCTAAGGACCTCTGGGCACACCTCCTTCCGCCCTAACGTAAAGTTATTCGCCACCTCCGTTTGGCCCGTCTCGGTACGCACGTCCCTAGAACAGGACACCCCCATAGCCTTTGCCTTGGTGTTCCACTTCGCTTTAACATCCCGCCCTAAAAGTTCCAAGGACCAGGATCAGACGTGCTATCAGACCAGACCTCTTAGACAACGAGGCACCAGAGCTTTGTTTACGCCACTGCTGTAACAACGGCCAGGTGGGCACCCCTGCACGCGTCACACTGTCCCACACTACGTAGACATGGACACAGACCCGACTGGTTTTCTGTTACACTCGCCCCTAAACCCGCCCAGGCTACCCCGCGACCGTCCCCCGAGCCCCCCCCTCCCTATCGTTAGAATACGGACACAACGATGCTTTGTCCGGTACTCTCCACTCGTCTAAAACGCCAGGTTACCCCCCAGGCTCCCCCCCTCCCCGGCTCCGCCGTCCTCCACCTCTGTTTTTCCCCCCTCCCTAGACCCCCCCCCTCTCCTTAGATGGGCACAGAGCTTTGTTACAACGGCTAAACGGTCCCGGTGCGCTAGGTCGTTATATCCCGCTTAGCCCCTAGAATGGCACCCCCCCCCCAGAGCGTTTGCCCTACCCCACTGCTAAACGCGCCAGGTAGGCTGTATCTCCTAGGTTCGGTTATACGCTTAGAACCTGGCCCTTAGGGGCTTTGTTACAAGAAGAAATTTTCCGTAATGGACCTCCTCAATCCCCCCAACCCACCCCACTGTCACACTGGCATAAGCTCGTAGGGGCACTAGGAGCACAAGCGTTACAAGCTCTCCACACCAAACTTTCCTTTTCTTGTTCCCAGACTTACACTCAGATTTCTCTGTTTCCTTCTCCACCTTCAAGATCTCCTCTCCTCTCTTAGCCTCTCTCTCGCGATCTCTTCTCTCTCATCCTGCCCTCTCCTATCCTCGTCTCGGCTCTCTCTACTCCGCATCGCTCCTCTAGCTTCCTCTCGTCTCTCAATTCGTCCGTGCCTCGCCTCTCTCACGTCTTGTGGTGTGTGCGACAACTCCTCTCCACCGTGTGTGTGTGTGTGTGCTTGGTGTTTGGTGTGTTGTGTGTGTGTGTGTGCTTTGGTACCAGCCGACTACAACAACCGCCCCGTGTTCAATAAGACCTTCTAGCCAGCCTGCTAAACGTATACAGTTAGGTTTGGTATCGTTAGAATGGCACAGAGCTTTGTTATCAGAATGTTCCTTGCATGGTATGAACTTGAACGCAGCCAGCTCGTTTGGCTCTTTTTCGTTTTTTTTTTTTTTTCCATACATAGAAGTCTCTCTCCCTCCATCCCCTCTCCACTCTCGCTCTATCGCTCCACCTCTCTCTCTCTCTTCCTTTCTCTCTCTCCATCTGTCTCTGCTCTCTCCCCGCTCGGCTCTTCCCTCCGTCTCCTCTCGCTTGCGTGCGCAGGTGTGGGTTGCGTGCTTGCGTGCTGCCGCGCCGCGGTGTGTCTGTGATGGTGTCGTGCGTTGGTTCCTATCCGACACCGCCACACAGGCAGGGCCTTGTGCAGGGTTTGTACCATGGTAGAGAATGCATGCCTTGGTTACCTGAAGCAAGAGACACACACCCACCAGTTACCCTTCTCACCACCTTACCGCGGCTATTCAGCATCCGCTAGCCCCCCCCCCCGCACGAAGACACAAGTCCATATGCCTGCACCACGCGTTCCACATTCTTCTCCACACGGCCCCCATTTACACCTGTCTCCACATCAATTGAACCAACGGCCATTGCACTGCCTAGCCTAGCTAAGGCAGATGCGAACGCCACAGACCATGCGGACCATGGGGAGTGTGCGTCCATTCATTCTTTCTCCAGTCCTCTCCAAACAGTGGTGACATTGTCGTTACCTCGTTGCCGCTTGACGACCGAAAAGCTGGCATGGTTCTGGTCGCTACCTCGTTGCCGCTTGACGACCGAAAAGCTGGCATCGTTACCTGGTTGCGCTACCTCGTTGCCGCTTGCCGCTGACGACCGAAAAAGCTGGCATGGTTCTGGTCGCTACCTCGTTGCTTGCCGCTTGACGACTGAAAAGCTGGCATGGTTGGTTCTGGTCGCTACCTCGTTGCCGCTTGACGACTGAAAAGCTGGTGGTGTCTGGTCGCTACCTCGTTGCCGCTTGACGACTGAAAAGCTGGCATGGTTCTGGTCGATACCTCGTTGCCGCTTGACGACCCAAAAAGCTGGCATGGTTCTGGTCGCTACCTCGTTGCCGCTTGACGACCAAAAAGCTGGCATGGTTCTGGTCGCTACCTCGTTGCCGCTTGACGACTGAAAAGCTGGTGGGTCGTACTGGTTGCCGCTTGACGACTGAAAAGCTGGCATGGTTCTGGTCGCTACCTCGTTGCCGTTTTTACGACCGAAAAGCTGGCATGGTTCTGGTCAATACCTCGTTGCCGCGCTTGACGACCGAAAAGCTGGCATGGTCTGGAACCACTCGGCCACAAAGGGAGGAGCAGCAGCGAGCGAGGGTTAAGAATGGTAAATGTTTCTTCTAAGGCAGAAGTTCTAGCTAAGGCCGAGTACAGAGTGTGGCAGAAAGGAGGGGGTTGCTGACCAGCACAGACTGTTCCACGGGAAAACGGGGAAGGATTCAGTTCATGCTGAAGCAGAACCCGGCATCACTACGGGGAGGTGTGTGTGTGTTTGTGTGTGTGTGTGTGTGTTGTGTGTGTGTGTGTGTGTGTGTGTGTGTGTGTGTGTGTGTGCTGGTCTGCTGAAGTGTGTGTGTTGTCTTTGGAGGTAAAACGTTACCGCCTTTGTTCTCATTTCTTTACACGTGTGTGTGTGTGTGTGTGTGTGTGTGTGTGTGTGTGTGTGTGTGTGTGTGTGACATGTGTGTGTGTGTGTGTGTGTGTGTGTGTGTTGTGTGTGTGTGTGTGCGTGCGTGCGTGCGTGCGTGCGTGCGTGTGTGTGTGTGTGTGTTGTGTGTGTGTGTGTGTGTGTGTGTACGCGCGCGCGCATGCGTGTGTGTGAGTGTGTGTGTGTGTGTATGAGTGTGTGTGTGTGTGTGTGTGTGTAGAGACAAAAGTCCGAGGTCTAGGTGGGGTCCAGTCGTTTACAGGCGAAGTATCCCAGACTTCAGCTGTCTCCTTTGAAAGGTCAGCCTCTCTCTCTCTCTCTCTCTCTCTCTCTCTCTCTCTCTCTCTCTCTCTCTCACACACACACACACACACACACACACACACACACACACACACACACCACAGAGGTGATCAAGTTGTCGGTCATTTTCCGTTCAGCCTCGGTCTTATGACGACATATTTCTTCAGTCGCCAACCGCCTGCCTTCTCTAACTTGAATCTGAACTCGGTTTTTTCCCTTCTTTTTTTTCTGCCACGACCGTTCATCAATTATGCACGAGCACACAGAGGGCCGGGTATGGGGGCATTAGCAGGCTCGCATAAGCCTGCATGTTGACCCGGGAGATTGGGCCAAATGAATGACACCACCCCACCGTTCACTCACACACACACACGTTTCAGCTGGGGACTCCCCGGCCTTTGGACTTGGAAGACCAGTCGCCCGCCGCGATCAGACTCGTCAGCTTACACTAACAGGCACGGGTCTGGGACAGCCACGACATTCGCGTGAATGACTAATGAATGAGGAGGTGGGGTGAAGGGTAAGGATCCTGTGGTCTGTGTCTGCGTTTGCGTGGGAATAATTGGAGACCAAGTAAACTGCGCTGAACCCACAGAGTTTGTACCCAGGAGTTACTCTCGTTGTAGAAGTAAATTTAATAAGATAATAATAATAATCATGGTATTTATATTGCGCAAAATCTGGATGAAAATCAACTCTAAGCTCACGAAAAAAAAAAACTACACACACAGACACTCACGCAGACACACCCACACACAAACTGCACATGCGTTATGGCTCTAAACAAAGGAATAGAAAGGAAAATCATGTACAACATAAATATTAACCATGAATATTAATGCACACATACGCACACGCGGGGGCCATATGGTTCTAAACACAGCTAATTTAAAAAGAAGAAACATTATGTACAAATAATGCTATATGCACCACCACCACCACCCCCCCCCCCCCCCCCCCCCCCCCCCCCCCCCCCCCCACACCACCCCCCCCCCCCCCCCCCACACACACACACCAGTACACACACACACACACACACACACACACACACACACACACACACACACACACACACACACACCACACGTGTCATGCGTGTCATAACCTAACCAGAACTATCGAAAGAGAGGGGAGATATATGCATCTCAGGTTCCCAAGCCGAGTTTCACCGACGACATAAAAGTATGGCAGCATGGGACCGCCGCACTGCCACCACGCGTTCCCTCACCTGGCTGAAATGTGTTCTGGGTTTTCAGGCTGTGGCGCCGCCGTTGGTTCATATGTCTGTCGTGGCACTCCAGGACCTGCTGGTTATGGAATGATGTATAATTATAAGGAATAGAAATCATGCTGAGGTGCACTAATTCATCCATGCATTTATGTGTTGGTTCGTTTGTCTGCTTATCTTGCCAGTTACTGCATGCACTCGTTTGTCCACATTTTCTGCCAAGTTTCTGTTTTCTCTCTGTTTGGTGAGGGTCTCCCCCATACCCCTTCCGAAACCCCCCATACCACTAACACCAAATTAAATCATGTGTTCATAGTCTTCTCTCTCTCTCTCTGTAAACATCAGTTTATGTTGCCAGATGACGCAGAGCCCAAAGTCTCACTTCCAGTGGCCCGAAAGAGCATCCTCAAAGGTGGGCTTGGTTTTGTCACTGTTGTCAATCAGTTCAGTGTGTTGATTTGGTGTGGATGGACATGTTTTTGTCACTGTTGTCAGTCAGTTCAGTGTGTTGCTATGGTGTTTGTCACTGTTGTCAATCAGTTCAGTGTGTGTTGCTATGGTGTTTGTCACTGTTGTCAATCAGTTCAGTGTGTTGGTTTGGTGTTTGTCACTGTTGTCAATCAGTTCAGCGTGTTGCTTTGGTGTTTGTCACTGTTGTCAATCAGTGCAGTGTGTTGGTTGGTGTGGTGGATGGACATGTTGTCACTGTTGTCAATCAGTTCAGTGTGTTGCTATGGTGTGGATGATGTGTTTGATTCAGATTCAGACTCAGATCCTTTATTTGGCATCATAACTCGTCAAAGAAATTTTGGACACTAACTAAATAGCAAGAAATAAGTAACATATAAAGAGTTAATAAGATGTGTCACACAAAACTGCAGGGATTTTTTTTTTTGTTTAGACTTGTCAAACATTCGTATGTATATCTGGCCACGTATGGCTGAAAACAACAAGACTTTAGTTTGGAACCTGGAAACGAAAATATGTTCTAGATGTATTCAGTAATTCTTGTAGATACTGAGAACGAAATTGTGCATTGTCCGTCATAATAAGATGACATCTTATTGCAGCATATGTGGTTCATTAATCCAAAAATTCAGTTCAGCTTCATGACGTCACACGTTCTGCAAAGTAGCTTCGGTCAATGAAGACGGCTAATTTGTTTGTTTTGTCAGAGGTAAATGTCATGTCATATTGTTAGGCAGGTATGCAGTCGTCATGTTCTTAGCCGAGTGGACACACCTGCGTGCATGTGTATGGACTGATCATTGACCGAGATTGTGCAATACGACCAAACAATAGTCAATCTACGGGTACAAAGCACAGAGTTTGTCAATACAATATCGGTAATATGCTGATATGGACCCATCGCTGCTGCTTGTATACATATGCTTGCCCGTACAGCTCCTTCATCATGCACACCTCTGTCGGCCCGTGGTCTGTAGTACCATCGATCAGTGTGCAGAGGTATTCACACCTCTCCTTCCTCAGCGAGCGTTTCGGGCATCAGTTGCCTGCCGCTTTTGCCCGTTTCATCGCTTCCGTCAGCTTTTGTAAGTGTTCGTGCATTTAGTCGTTGCCAGTTGGGCTGTGATCGCCCTTTGCCCCGTGAGAAGGCCACCTTGGGCCACACACCCCAATTGGCGGGTGAGTTGCTTGGGGGCCCGGTATCCGTTCTCTCCTCCCTGTCACCTTTTACCCAACAGGCGTGTTCGTGTTCAGGTGAGTGTGTGTGTGTGTGTGTGTGTGTGTGTGCGTGTGTGTGTGTGTGTGTGTGTGTGTGTGTGTGTGTGCGTGTGTGTGTGGAGAAATGGCCTGAAGTATTTCAGTTTGAAATTTCCGCGTTATTTTGCATTTTTGACCCTTTCTTTTCCGAATTATCAAATTACCAGTCACAAGAAAAAAGATTTCCATAACACATTTTGATTGTCTGGCCTCTCCTCTCCTTTGATCATTGGGGGAAAAAAAGTATAAAATTTATAATTGTGAAAAGGGACTCAGACCGGGACTGTACTGTTTTCAATCCCACCTGCTTTCCCTGCCCGGAACAGATTTCGCCAGCGGAAGAAGTGCCGTTCGTTCCCCCACCCCCTTGAACGACCGTCTTTCCTGGAGGAGCTGGTATGGAGGGACCACCATGAGACCTGTGTTTCGCTGACTCATTAAGATGGTTTGGACATGGAGCAACAAGCAGAAACCTTTTGTGAACTGTAAAGAGCAACTCTGCTTCAATCAACGTTCGTTGCTGCTTCCTGCGGTTTGAAGAAGCAAGAAGAAATATGGACTTTTCGATGGACTCGGGGGAAAAAGACGCAATTTTTTTTTTAAAAAGACGAACGGGACAGTACTGGCTGTCCTGGTAGAGATAAAAAAAAAAAAAAAAAAAACTTTTTGTCATTGAAAATGGTTGGCTAGTGCCGTGTCTTTTTTCCGTTAAGTTTTCGTGCTTAATACCTTTTTCCTGACGTGGTACAATTAGAAGAGTATGGTGATCTTTAGTCATTGATCAGCTGGGAGCTGGGCGCGAGCGCGAAAGGTTGTCATCACTGACTTTAGATCGAACCCTGCCCCAGGATTTCGGAGGAATTCGGATCGGGTCACAGTGGTTCCTTTCTAGAGGAGTAGTTACGGAAATCAAGAGAAAATCCCAGTAAAAAATGGTGGTGTTTTTCCCCCTCTAGGTGACCTCCTTCCCCCTGGTAAGCACTTTTGCGACTCGGGGAAATAAGGAGTGTGTGGTGTGTGTGTGTGTGTGTGTGTGTGTAATCTATTTTGAAACACTTCGTTCAGTGTGAAAGACTTTCGTTTATTGTTGTCTGTGTATTCTAATTTAGGGAGTGTGTGTGTGTGTGTGTGTGCGTGTGGTCTGTTTTGGAAACACTTCGTTCGGAGTGGCAGACTTTGTTTATTGCGGTCTGTGTGTATTCTAATGTGAGGAGTTCGTGAGAGAGCACCCCTAGCGTATCGGGAGTGGTTTTCAAGTAGATGATGGGCAGCTTGTTCGGAAGATTCTTGAGTGTAACCCCCCCCCCCCCCCCCCCCCCCCCCCCCCCCCCCCCCCCCCCCCCCCCCCCCCCCAGCCTCCGGGTACAAAATCACCGTGTAACATTCTCCGGGATATATTCGTAGGCTTCACAAGTCCCCTGGGCTGTCACTGTTATCCTGAAGCCATTCCCCTGCCGTGATCGACTGAGTGTGAGTGAAAGGGGTTACTGATTTGAATGATATGATTATGTGGAATTGGTGCTGTCACACTTGTGGTTTGTGTCCTGCTGTCTGTTGGGTGGGAGGTAATCGGTGAGATTTCTGAGTGTGTTCTCTCCCTTGCCTCCTAGATGGCTTTATCCGTACAAAACATGTACACGTTTAGCCAGCCGTCTGTGATATAGGGCAGTCACTTACAGTGTGTGTGTGTGTGTGTGTGTGTGTGTGTGTGTGTGTGTGTGTGTGTGTGTGAGAGAGAGAGAGAGAGAGAGAGAGAGAGAGAGAGAGACAGGGGCAGTATCTGACGGGGAATGGGGGGGGGGGGGGGGGAGTGGTAAGTTGGGACGGGACATTGGGAAGGGGATGGAGGAGTAGCAGGAAAGGGGGAAGGTAAGGTGGGACATGGCAATGAGATGGTTGATGCAGGGGATGGAGGGTTAAGATGAGACGTAGGAAAGGGGTGGACGATGGAGAGGGGGTTAAAGCGGGACATGGGAAGAGGGTGGGTGACATGGGAAGGGAGGGGGTAAGGTGGGACAGGAGAAGGAAACAGTTGATAGGGGGATGGGGTTAAGATGGGACATAGGAAGGGGATGGATGATGAGGTGGGGGAGAAATTAAGGTGGGACATGGAAAGAGAATGGGTAATTAGAAAGGTTGGGGAGGGAGATTAGGTGGGACATGAAAAAGGAGTGATGATGGGGGAGGGCAGAGGTGGGACATGGGGAAGGAATGGATGACAGAGATGGGGGACGGGTAAGGGAGAACATGGGAAGGGACGAGGGTGGTGAGGGGGGTTAAGATGTGACATGGGAAAGAAATGGGTGACAGAGATGGGGGAATGGTAAGGGGGGGACATGGGAAAGGAATGGGTGATAGAGATGGGGGAATGGTAAGGGGGGACATGGGAAAGGAATGGGTGATAGAGATGGGGGAATGGTAAGGGGGGACATGGGAAAGGAATGGGTGATAGAGATGGGGGATGGGTAAGGGGGGGACATGGGAAAGAAATGGGTGACAGAGATGGGGGAATGGTAAGGGGGGACATGGGAAAGGAATGGGTGACAGAGATGGGGGAATGGTAAGGGGGGGACATGGGAAAGGAATGGGTGATAGAGATGGGGGAATGGTAAGGGGGGGGACATGGGAAAGGAATGGGTGATAGAGATGGGGGGGCGGGTAAGGGGGGACATGGGAAAAGGAATGGGTGATAGAGATGGGGGATGGGTAAGGGGGGACATGAGAAAGGAATGGGTGATAGAGATGGGGGAATGGTAAGGGGGGACATGGGAAAGGAATGGGTGATAGAGATGGGGGAATGGTAAGGGGGGACATGGGAAAGGAATGGGTGATAGAGATGGGGGGAATGGTAAGGGGGGACATGGGAAAGGAATGGGGTGATAGAGATGGGGGGGGTAAAGGGGGACATGGGAAAGGAATGGGTGATAGAGATGGGGGATGGGTAAGGGGGGACATGGGAAAGGAATGGGTGATAGAGATGGGGGAATGGTAAGGGGGGACATGGGAAAGGAATGGGTGATAGAGATGGGGGAATGGTAAGGGGGGACATGGGAAAGGAATGGGTGATAGAGATGGGGGACGGATAAGGGGGGGGGGACATGGGAGGGATGGGTGACAGAGATGGGGGATGGGTAAGGGGGGAAATGGGAAGGGAATGGGTGATAGAGATGGAGGACAGATAAGGTGGGAGATGGGAAGGGATGGGTGATAGAGATGGGGGACAGATAAGGGGGGAGATGGGAGGGAATGGGTGACAGAGATGGGGGACAAGGCGTGAGCACGGGCGACAGGGAAAAGAAAGGGTAATAGGGAACATGGGAAAGGGGTGGGCGACAGGGAGGGGGTAGGTGGGACACGGGAAGGGAACGATTAACAGGGGGTGGGGAAGGGTCAGGTGGGACATGAAAAGGGGATGGGCAACAATGAGAGGGGAAAGATGAGGTGGGACATGGGAAGTGGAAGGGCAAACAGCAGGGAAGGGGTTAGTACGGTGGGATATGGGAAAGGGAGGGTGACAGCGGGGGGTGGGGGAGGGGTGAGGGAGGGAGGGGGTTAAGATGGGACACGGAAAGATGGGTGACAGAGAGAAGGGATCACGGCGGAACATTGGAGAACGATAGGCGACATTGAGGAGCAGGTGTAGGGTGTTACACAGAAAGAGGTATGGACAACAGAGAAGTGGGTGGGTGGGGGGCAAGGTGGGACATGGGAAGAGGGTGGGCGACAGGGAGGGTGGGGGTGGGGTTAGGGTAGGACACGGGTAGGAAATAAGCGACAGGAAGAGGGGGTGGGTAAGATGGGAAAGAGATGGGGGGGGGGGGGGGTATGGTGGGACACAGAAAGGTGATGGGCGATAGGAGGTGGAAGGGAGGCGGTGGTGGGTGGGGTGGAAGTGGAACATGGGGAGGGTATGTGTGACGAGGAAAAGGGGTTAGATGGGGCATGGGGTGGAGATGGGTGACGAGGGGAGGGGGGGGTGGTGGTGGTGGTGGTAAGGTGATACGTGGAGAGGTATGGGTAATGGGGCACAGTGGGGCATTGAAGGGAATGGGGGTGGGATTGAGGGTGAGGTGGGCATGGGCAACAGTGAGGCGAGGGGTTAGGCCATGGAAGAGGATACAAGGATTATGCACTACATGTCTGACACACGAAATAGATCTGGCATCGTCATATGTTTTCCCCTTTAAATGCCACAATCTGAATCAGAGAGACAGTGCCATGTGTAAACTGTGTCCAGAATACAGTGTGAAGTGTTCAAATGCCCTCAAAGAGAGTTTCAGTGGAAACGATCGGACAGTATCCACAGCTGTAGCTCCCCTAGGCACCGTCATAAGAAATCTGGAATAATGAAATATTGCCAGGAGCCCAATTTCATACTCTGTATCCTTTTTTTTTCTTTTCTTTTCTTTTGTATGAAACGCCGACGATATCCGTTGGCTCACTTCGTGGTAAGGGGGTGACAAAAGCATAATCCTTTACATCACATAAATATCTGTGAATGCATTTAGCATTTGTCTGTGTGTGTGTGTGTGTGTGTGTGTGTGTGTGTGTGTGTGTGTGTGTGTGTCACACAGGGAATCTGGAAACAGAGACTGGCAAGGAAAAGACGGTGACCTTTGCACTGGTCCACACACAGGTGAACCGACAGTTCTCATGTGAACGCACATGTTCAGGCATCACCATCATTTTACACCTGCATACATGCACTCAGACAGACGCACGTATGCACACTGTTGGTTTATGTACACGTAGGGACACACACACACACACACACACACACGCACACGCGCACACACACACACACACACACATGTACGCATCACCTTAACATAGGCGTACACACAAAACACTGGTGTTGTGCAATCATGCATTTTCATTCACTAAACCATCTTCATACCTGCATGGTCTGGTGCTGGTGCCTGGTATTAATATTTTCAACACTGCAACATTATGTACATCCCTTCATGAGTTCTGTATATCCCTTCATGAGTTCTGTGTATCCCTTCATGAGTTCTGTAAGAGGGCAGTTGCATGGCCCGTTTAATCGTAGGCTGAACTGTGGGGTCCGTCCGGCGTCAATGGTGGTCATCAGGCAGTGTCATTTTCAGCCAGCCAAGGCGGGCAAGGCGTTGGCAGTCACCTGTTGCGAGTCTGGGATTGATGAGTAGTGGATTGTGTGGAGGTGCTGAGCTTGAGGGGGGGGGGGGGGGGGGTTGGGGGGGGGGGGGGGCGGGCTTGTCTTTGTTCTCAGGGAAGACTGGGTCTCTGGGTGGATTCTGAAGTCATGTGCAGGATGGCCAGCACTCCTCAGTATGACATACATTGCAGAGGGTTCTGTTTTGTTTGTTTTTTTTCTGTCCCATCTTCAGTGCCACCTCAGTGGCACTGCACTCACGCCGCTCATTCCGACCACCCCGTGCACAGCCACAGCTCGGTCCGGCCCGCTGCAGCCCCAGCTCCATCGATCCAAAGGAAACCAATGTCATCAAGAGGCAGCCCGCCAGAATAGACACTGTACAGCTGTCGAGTCACTTCGGTGGTATGCACTGATGCCTGTTCTGATCCAACATACGCAGGACATCACCTACTAAGCCCCTACTGACGACAATAATTGCTTAGTCGTGGAGCCAGCGTAAGCTCTCCCTCTGGAGGGCGCCACCACGTCCGTCTGATGACAGCATCCATGAATTTGCCGATACTGGTGACCCTGCCGGAATCAAATCAAGGCCATAGACGTGACGTGGAGAGGACATCAAAACTGAGATCACCATGAGAGCAGGGCATGAAGGGCCACAGAATTTGAGATTTTTTTTCTAATGCTAATTGTATGAAGATGATGCAGTGGAGTTTTCTTCCCAGTCTGGAACTGTGTGACAGGGCTGTACTCTTCGCTTACTCTCATAATATATCCCAGCGTCATCCAGGCCCGAGAGATACACGACATCTGCAGTGTTGGTCAGGAAATTTAAGAAACATTTTCAGACATAGATCCACTTTGTGGATGAAACTTGCCTGTGTGGTCTCAGTCTTCTCAGTTGAGCCCGTAGCAAACTCAACTCTGGGTAGGAGCCGTTTTGAGCAGAAAAAATCCCACATGGCTCTGATGGGAGTCGAACCCACGACCTTCCAACCAGAAGTCCACGACGCTTACCACTTCACTACTGCAGCTGGTTACATCGCAGAGCTAGTTCATAGGGAGCGGTTTGTCCGCTCATGTCCTTTCCCACTGCAAACCATCCGATGAGACAGCATGCAAACTCCGTTCCCACCCAGTATCACTGAAAGTAATGCACGTTTCTTGGTGCAGACAACTGATGCAGGCGGGCGTGTGAACGGGAGCAGCACAGGGACAGACAATGACAGCAGTGACGACCAGGTCCTCTTCTCTGACGCAGACGATGATGAAACAGGTGCTGTCTCTATAACCCCAAACCAGTGTCAGAGAATTGTGGGACTGCTGGAAGAGCAGCCAGATGGGACAAAGCTTCCCCAGCCACCGAAGGCAAATGTCAGAGCAAAACTTAACAAGGTTTGTGCACGTGGACAGCCCTTTGACATACATTTCCCAACTAGTCTGTACCTCGAACTCTTCTCTATCTTCTCTCTTTCTTTTTTGACCTCCTGGGTGTGCTGTCTGAAGTCTCGCTCACTGAAAAGCAAATCACCATGGGACAATAGCACAGTGTGAAAGATACCAGACTAGTCAGTGTTTGGTATCTTGATGTTCAACGGTACAAAACTAAGTCAGGGGTGCTGCCGTTTAAGACTAACGGCGCTTCAATAATAATCAGTGTAATCAGAAAAGAAAAGCTATCGTTATTTAGGCTACATTTTTTGGTTTGTTTTGGAGTTGTGTGCGTGCGTTTTTTTTTTTTGGTTTTTTTTTTTGTAGTGCGTGTGTTCATTTCACAATAAGTAGTGAGATTTAAGGATCGCTTCGAGAAGAATTTTTGAACAGCTGAATGTAATGGGATAGTTCACTGATCAGCGCTGCTTTCATAAGAAATATTGCTATCCAGCCTCTTTCTCTCTCTCTGTCTCCGTCTCTCTTTTGTCTATTTTTTGTCCTAGTTCCTTCCACTGATTCACGTGTCTTTCATGGTGGTCTTGCCACCAGTCTTCGTAGTTCAGCGTGTATGCATGTATTAGTGTGTGTGTGTGTGTGTGAAAACACAAACCCAACTCAGAAAGCGAGAATGTTCAAAAAAGCAGTTCTTCTCTCATACTGAAAATGACAGAAGGGTTTTACTAAGGTTTTCAAATGGAAGAAGCTGCAGCGAAGAAGACAGAAATGACAGAATGCACCATTCACTGGCATCAGAAGTGGTGTTTTGCATTGTGTAAGATTGAAGTCAAGTTTCCAGAACAGTGACAAGTCTCAGCATTGTCCCAAGTGTCCACACCTGCCAGGTGCTTCTCAGAACCTGGTCTCCCTTTTGAAATTGTGACATAACCCAAAAAGACAAATGATCATGTATCTATCACATTGAGGATCAATACACAATCTGCAAAAAGGTCTGACCAACACATCACACATATTGTCCCCTCAAGGGTATTACAGGAAACGGTATTCTCTTTTCATAGGTTGGCACGATGTATTGCATACAGTGTTCTTTCTCATGGGTATTTACATTCCATATGTTCTCCCCTGAAGGTATCAGATTACACATATTCTCCCCAAAACGTGTTACACTACACATGACCTCCCCTAAAAGTACTGTGTTACACATGTTATTCTCTCCTAAACTAATTACATCCCACATATTCTCCCAAAAGTTTGTGACACATGATCTGTCCTAAAAGTATTATTTACATATGTTCTTCTTCCCTCAAGTTATCACATTACAGATGTTGTTTTCCCCTAAAAGCTCAAAATTACATCTTATTTATATTACATGCTCCTCTTCCCCCACAGGTATTAAATTACCATGTTGGTCATTTAAAAGGTATTGCATTGCTAAATGCTGCACTCCCCACATATCTGTCAGTAACAGAGTTCTCTCTTCAAGTATTAATATTACATTTTCTGATGAAAATATTGGTACACACTTGTTCGCTCTCCCCACGGGCATTAAATCATACATGTTGTTCTCCCCACAGTTATTACCTTACACATGTTCTCACCACAGTAATTACCTTACACATGTTGTTCTCCCCACAGTTATTACCTTACACATGTTCTCTCCACAGTTATTACCTTACACATGTTGTTCTCCCCACAGTTATTACCTTACACATGTTATTCTCCCCCCAGTTATTACATTACACATGTTGTTCTCCCCACAGTTATTACCTTACACATGTTGTTCTCCCCACAGTTATTACTTTACACGTTGTTCTCCCCACAGTTATTACCTTACACATGTTGTTCTGCCCACAGTTATTACCTTACACATGTTGCTCTCTCCAGTTATTACCTTACATGCTGTTCTCCCCACAGTTATTACCTTACACATGTTCTTCCCACAGTTATTACCTTACACATGTTGTTCTCCCCACAGTTATTACGTTACACATGTTGTTCTTCCCCCAGTTATTACTTTACACATGTTGTTCTCCCCACAGTTATCGCTGTACACATGTTGTTCTCCCCACAGTTGTTACTTTACAGATGTTGTTCTTCCCCCAGTTATTACTTTACACATGTTGTTCTCCCCACAGTTATAACCTTACACATGTCGTTCTTCCCACAGTTATTACCTTACACATGTTGTTTTCCCCCCACAGTTATTACTTTACAGATGTTGTTCTTCCCACAGTTATTACTTTACACATGTTGTTCTCTCCTCAGTTATTACCTTATACATGTTGTTCTCCTCACAGTTATTACCTTACATGTTGTTCTCCCCCCAGTTATTACTTTACACATGTTGTTCACCCAGTAGGTATTCCACATGATGTTCTCCCCACAGTTATTACCTTACACATGTTGTTCTCCCCACAGTTATTACCTTACACATGTTGTTCTCCCCACAGTTATCACCTTACACATGTTGTTCTCCCCATAGTTATTACCTTACACATGTCATTTTCCTCCCGGTTATTACCTTACACATGTTGTTCTCCCCCAGTTATTACTTTACACATGTTGTTCTCCCCACAGTTATTACTTTACTCATGTTGTTCACCCAGTAGGTGTTCTCCCCACAGTTGTTACCTTACACATGTTGTTCTCCCCACGGTTATTACCTTACACATGTTGTTCTCCCCACAGTTATTACTTTACACATGTTGTACACCTAGTAGGTATTCACATGATGTTCTCCTCACAGTTATTACCTTACACATGTTGTTCTCCCTCACAACTATTACCTTACATGTTGTTCTCCCCACAGTTATAACTTTACACATGTTGTCTCTCCCCACAGTTATTACTTTACACATGTTGTTCACCCAGTAGGTATTCACATGATGTTCTCCCCCACAGTTATTATCTTACACATATTTTTCTCCTCACAATTATTACCTCACATGTTGCTCTCCCCACAGTTATTACTTTTACACATGTTGTTTTCCCCACAGTTATTACTTTACACATGTTGTTCACCCCCAGTAGGTATTCCACATGATGTTCTACCCCACAGTTATTACCTTACACATGTTGTTCTCCTCACAATTATTGCCTTACATGTATTTCTCCCCACAGTTATTACCTTACACATGTTGTTCTCCCCACAGTTATTACTATACACATGTTGTTCTCCACACAATTATTACCTCACACATGTTGTTTGCCCCACAGTTATTACCTTACACATGTTGTTCTCCCCACACAGTTATTACCTTACACATGTCGTTCTCCCCACAGTTATTACTTTACACATGTTGTTCTCCCCACAATTATTACCTTACACATGTTGTTCTCTCAACAGTTATTACCTTACACATGTTGTTCTCCCCACAGTTATTACTTTACACATATTTTCTCCCCACAATTATTACCTTACACATGTTGTTCTCTCCACAGTTATTATTTCACACATGTTGTTCTCCCCCCCCCAGTTATTGCCTTACACATGTTGTTCTCCCCACAGTTATTACTTTACACATATTTTTCTCCCCACAATTATTACCTTACACATGTTGTTCTCTCCACAATTATTACCTTACGCATGTTGTTTGTCCTACAATTATTACCTTACACATGTTTTCTCTCCACAGTTATTATTTCACACATGTTGTTCTCCCCCCAGTTATTGCCTTACACATGTTGTTTCTCCCCCACAGTTATTACTTTACACACATTTTCTCCCCACAATTATACCTTACACATGTTGTTCTCTCCACAATTATTACCTTACGCATGTTGTTTGTCCTACAATTATTACCTTACACATGTTTTCTCTCCACAGTTTATTATTTCACACATGTTGTTCTCCCCCCAGTTATTGCCTTACACATGTTGTTCTCCCCACAGTTATTACTTTACACATATTTTCTCCCCACAATTATTACCTTACACATGTTGTTCTCTCCACAATTATTACCTTACGCATGTTGTTTGTCCTACAATTATTACCTTACACATGTTTTCTCTCCACAGTTATTATTTTACACATGTTGTTCTCCCCCCAGTTATTGCCTTACACAGGTTCTCTCCTCAAGTACTGTATTGCATATATTGTTATCCCACAGTTTATTACCTTACACATGTTGTTCTCCCCACACACTTATTACTTTACACTGTAACATATGTTGTTCTTCCCTCAAGTTATCACATTACAGATGTTGTTCTCCCAGTAGGTATTCCACATTTTGTTCTCCCCCAAGTTATTGCCTTACACATGTTGTTCCCCCCCACAGTTATTACCTTACACATGTTGTTCTCCCCACAGTTATTACCTTACACATGTTGTTCTCCCCCAAGTTATTGCCCTTACACATGTTGTTCTCCCCACAGTTATTACCTTACACATGTTGTTCTCCCCCACAGTTATTACCTTACACATGTTGTTCTCCCCACAGTTATTACCTTACACATATGTTCTCTCCTCAGTTATTACCTTACACATGTTGTTGTCCTCAGTTATTATCTCACACATGTTGTTCTCCCACAGTTAATAGCTTACACATGTTGTTGTCCCCACAGTTATTGCCTTACACATGTTGTTCTCTCCCCAGTTATTACCTTACACATGTAGTTCTGCCCTCAAGCACTGTATTGCACATGTTCTCTGCACAGTTTATTACTTTGCACATGTTGTTCTCCCCACAGTTTATTACCTTACGTATGTTCTCCACCCCAGTTAATACCTTACACATGTTGTTCTCCCCTCAAGTACTGTATTGCACAAGTTGTTCTCCCCTCAAGTACTGTTTTGCACATGTTATTCTCCACAAAGGCATTACCTTGCACACACTGTCTTCCCAACAGGTATCCATCTTACACATACTCTCCACAGGTATTGTAAGCACATGTTCTTCCCACAGTATTATCTATGACAGACACTGTCCCCACCCCCTCCCCACCCTGCCTCAACTGTTGAGAGTTTTAATCTGATATTTTACACATTTTCCCCTACAGATGTCAGACATTTTGTTCACCTCTAAAGCTATTACATCATGCATGTTCTTCCCTTAAGGTATTACATCACTCATGTTCTTCCCTTAAGGTATTACATCACGCATGTTCTTCCCTTAAGGTATTACATCACGCATGTTCTTCCCTTAAGGTATTACATCACGCATGTTCTTCCCTTAAGGTATTACATCACTCATGTTCTTCCCTTAAGGTATTACATCACGCATGTTCTTCCCTTAAGGTATTACATCACGCATGTTCTTCCCTTAAGGTATTACATTGCATATGTTACTCTCCCCTTAAGGAATTTCATTACAAATGTCTTTCCCCCTAGGTATTACATTAACAATAATCTTTCAGAAATGCATCTCATTACACGTCATTCTCCCCGAGAGGTAATATACCAGATGTTGTTCTCCCCTAATGGTAAAACACTATTCATATGGCTCTGTACTAAAGGTATTACATTGCACATATTGTTCTCATCAAGAGGTATGACAATACACATTTTGTTCTCCACAAAGGAATTTCACATATAGTTCTAAAAAGAAAAATCCATGTTCTCCTCAAATGCAACAACATCCTTCTACTCTCTCTTCTGCATTGCTCTAGGACTTTTTCTCCTAACTTTGAAATGTAAATGCTGGTCTTATTTTCCACCTGCTGTTTCATCAGTTATAAAACATTTATGAGCTTGATTAAATTTCATTTGACTGAATAACTGCCTTCAAATAGGTATATTTTCTTTTCACTGAAACTAAAAATGGCCCATAAAATCTTTTGAGGTGTGTAGCCTGTTTTAGCATCCACACCAAAGTGACTCGGCAGCAGGCCAGATACTGATCGCTCCATGTGAAATGCTGGTCCATAGGCTATGAATGGATGATGCTATGTGTGGCTGTGTGTGGCAGCGCCAGAAAGAGCCGTTTGGGAGTAATAAGAGGGCAGAGAAGACGAGTCAATACAAAAAAAAAGAAGAAAAAAAAAAAAAGAAATCCACACAGAAATCATGTATATTTTGTCACAAAGACAATGCTGACCAAATTCATCCGTCTTCAGTGTTTTGCATACACTGATAGTGCAAAAGCTATCACTCTGCATTGCAACATTATGCACACTGTTTAATGATTTTCACTTGCATTTTGGCAAACCGGAGATAAATCTCATGTATATATCAAATATTTTACACAGTATTTATTCCATGAAAGTGACGCATTTTTAAGAAAATTATTAGCAGTGTCTAACAAAGCCAAACACAAGACTGTTTAAATAGTTCTTGACTTTGATTGTGTATCATTCTGTTTGCTTATTCAGTTATGACATTTTGTTCTTCAATTTGAAAATAAATTATAGCAGCTCAGATCACATTTGTTTGTGTGTGCAGGTGCATGAGGGTGTCTATATGCAAATGCACATAAGCTACACTGTGTTTGCAGAATGTACGAAAAGAATGTAGAGTTGGGAGACATGCAAATGTACACAGGTGCACCATGTTTGTAGAATAAGCAAAAAGAAATGTAGGATATGGAGGCAAACTCACCAATGTCTTTACAAAGATTTTACTGATCAAGTTTTCAAATTGTAATATGGTTTTTGTTCTAATACTGTATAATCACATTCCTTCTTCACAATCAGGTATTGCTTGAAATGCATGATAGGAAAATAATTTCTCTCAAAATTTGAGATTTTAGGTACATACATGATATCGTTATGAAGATTTCTCATCCACATAGTCAAATGCATTCCAAAACAAGCGCACGACGTTATATGCACATTCACACACATACATGTTTTGGGGCAAAAATCACATACATGGCATATCGACATAGAGCTGTTACCATTTCAAAATCTAACCCTTTTATTGTTGATTCTGGTAGAGCATTTTTTATCTGCTTTTACTGACAGGCTTACCTACCCTTGATGACAGAGAACAATAACAAAAGACCTGTGGCTTGCTGAGACAACATTATTAAGCTACAAAAGCAGCAGTGTATTTATTCTTAGCCAAGTTTATGGTGAAGCAATTCAAGCAATAACAAAAGCAATAGACAATCACAGCGGCTCCAGGCACAATATACAAGTACACAACTGGAAGACAATAACAGTCACCCCTACTGATCAGCTTTCACACAGATTTAATCATTGGTAAGACAATCAAACCTTGGTCCTCACTCAAAAAGTAAAAGGCAACCTTCAGTATATTGATATACATTTTCACTGATATGCACTCACGTTAGCAACAGAAGAAATTTGTACAGCCATTTCCACAATGATTTCTTTTTTGCTGAAGATTAGCACAGCTTTTAAGACTGCAGGGGGCCACCGAAAACAAGCGGACAAAAATGATCACATACACCCGTATGGCTAACATGCTACGGAATGGATGGATAGGGCCACAGAAAAACAGTGGACAGAAACAATCAAATACACATGTATGGCTAACACGCTATCCAATGAACATCAGGTACAGAACCTCCAATATTCAGTTTCATAACTTGTGTTCCGACAGACAATCAAGATGCAAAACTTCGAGGAAAAGGTCACCAGAACTAGCATCCACATATAGAACCAAATGCACTGCCTGTTCTACACGATTCTTTTGTTCCCCTGTACCACTTCATAGTTGTTAAAAAAGCTGAAGGTTCAAGTCCCATACCTTAACGGCCACAACCCAGTGAACTATCAAGCGGTTTCTGGTGCCTAGGACAACGAATCAGGCCTGATGGAAGTGAACTATCAACAGGTTTCTGGTGCAGAGGACAATGAATTAGGCCTGATGGAAGTGTTTTCTGGTGCGGACGACAATGAATTAGGCCTGATGGAAGTGTTTTCTGGTGCGTACGACAATGAATTAGGCTGATGAAGTGTTTTCTGGTGCGGACAATGAATCCGGCCTGATGGAAGTGAACTATATCAAGAGGTTTCTGGTGCCTAGGACAACGAATCAGGCCTGATGGAAGTGAACTATCAACAGGTTTCTGGTGTGGAGGACAATGAATTAGGCCTGATGGAAGTGTTTTCTGGTGCAGAGGACAATGAATTAGGCCTGATGGAAGTGTTTTCTGGTGCGGAGGACATGAATCAGGCCTGATGGAAGTGTTTTCTGGTGCGGAGGACAATGAATCAGGCCTGATGAAGTGTTTTCTGGTGCGGAGGACAATGAATCAGGCCTGATGGAAGTGTTTTCTGGTGCGGACGACAATGAATCAGGCCTGATGGAAGTGTTTTCTGGTGCGGACGACAATGAATCAGGCCTGATGGAGTGTTTTTTCTGGTGCGGACGACAATGAATCAGGCCTGATGGAAGTGTTTTCTGGTGCGGAGGACAATGAATCAGGCCTGATGGAAGTGTTTTTCTGGTGCGGACGACAATGAATCAGGCCTGATGGAAGTGTTTTCTGGTGCGGACGACAATGAATCAGGCCTGATGGAAGTGTTTTCTGGTGCGGACGACAATGAATCAGGCCTGATGGAAGTGTTTTCTGGTGCGGACGACAATGAATCAGGCCTGATGGAAGTGTTTTCTGGTGCGGAGGACAATGAATCAGGCCTGATGGAAGTGTTTTCTGGTGCGGAGGACAATGAATCAGGCCTGATGGAAGTGTTTTCTGGTGCGGAGGACAATGAATCAGGCCTGATGGAAGTGTTTTCTGGTGCGGACGACAATGAATCAGGCCTGATGGAAGTGTTTTCTGGTGCGGACGACAATGAATCAGGCCTGATGGAAGTGTTTTCTGGTGCGGACGACAATGAATCAGGCCTGATGGAAGTGTGTTTTCTGGTGCGGAGGACAATGAATCAGGCCTGATGGAAGTGTTTTCTGGTGCGGAGGACAATGAATCAGGCCTGATGGAAGTGTTTTCTGGTGCGGACGACAATGAATCAGGCCTGATGGAAGTGTTTTCTGGTGCGGACGACAATGAATCAGGCCTGATGGAAGTGTTTTCTGGTGCGGACGACAATGAATCAGGCCTGATGGAAGTGTTTTCTGGTGCGGACGACAATGAATCAGGCCTGATGGAAGTGTTTTCTGGTGCGGAGGACAATGAATCAGGCCTGATGGAAGTGTTTTTCTGGTGCGGGACGACAATGAATCAGGCCTGATGGAAGTGTTTTCTGGTGCGGAGGACAATGAATCAGGCCTGATGGAAGTGTTTTCTGGTGCGGAGGACAATGAATCAGGCCTGATGGAAGTGTTTTCTGGTGCGGAGGACAATGAATCAGGCCTGATGGAAGTTGGAGCCCCTCCCTCTTCTCCCACAGCTCTCAACCTTCCCTGAGCTGAATCAGGTACCCTTTTACTGCTGGGTGGACAGAGAGGGTCTGAAGCGGTGAAATCCAACCCCCCACATGAGGTCTGAAGTCACAAGCATCTGCTCCGTTAGCAAACCTCTAACAACGACCACAGGCCTCTTTTTGGACAGTCAACTGCGGGCTAATATGAATGGCTGGACTACCACTGATCTGGCCATATCTCATGATAGCAGGGAGTCAACATTTATCACATAGTCATCCTTTCTTTGAACATACTAAGCTGAATATTTTATGACACTTGAAGCAAAGCACACACACAAAAAAGATTTAACTTCATTCCTCATGTTCCCCCTCAAACCCATCTCCCTTAAAAACGAAAAGTATGATCTTCAAATTAAAAATCCTCAATCACACAATCACAGTCAGAATTTAACTGTGAAGTAATCATGCAAAGCCTTCATTAAAAAAGCAATAGAATGCATAGTATCAAATGGTAAACAACTCGGCAATCCGCTCTGTTAATATACTCTGCTGTCATGATCATAGCCAGGCAGTGTGTGATGTGATGTGGTATGTGAAGTTAGCAGCTATTAATTTTTTTTCAATAAAGCTGACCAGGAGAAAAAAAAAAAACAGATGGTAACAATAATGCTCATTATACCACCACCCCCTTCCTGTCTACTATGGAGTGCATGATTTTGCAACTACGTGTCCATGCTATCAGCCTTTCAATCACTATATCTGTCAGCCTATGATTCATTCAGTCTATTCGAATATCCATAATAATCTCTCCATCAGTCTATACCTATCAGTCTATCTACCAATGAATCAGCTGCCTATCACCCACCAGGTCTATTAGTTTATACATCAGTCTGTCTATTCATCTACCTGTCAGTCAGTGAATCTGACCATCTTTCAGTCTAGCTATGGTCTTTCTGGAAGAATCCCTGTACACTGAACTTCGCTGTTGGGAGTTTTCCCTCATCAAACACTACATATTTCTCTCCAAACAAGAAAACCGGTGGTTTTGATCACTTCTCAATAGCACTTTTTAAACTTTGCACACAGGGTCATCAGAATGATCTGCTCCGATCCATCAGCACAGACAAACCCCACGGCAACAGCTGTTCTAACAGATTTATTTCCTTTTGTATTGCTGACACAATGCAACCCTATCACATAGAAAGCAAAGACGGTTGCAGCTGATCTCACTTCTTAATACAGTCCTGTTGCCAACAACAACAAACTGAAAGAGATACTAGCTTTGTAATATCTTGGATTACACAAAACTCTGATCAGGTAAATTCTGAACAGGTATGAAGTACCAAGAGTATTAAAGTGCTCTGTGTGTATGTGCACAGGGATGCATGTCTAGTCCTTCACACAACAGGGGTGTATCAACCAGTCAGCTGGTCTGGTGATGGAATTCCATAGATACAGCACTGGAATGCCACCATCACTGTACGAATTACACAAACAGAAAAACCTTCTTTCTGAGTCCATCCACCCAAACAATCGCCGACAAAATACCCAACGCTAAAACCAACGTCGTCATGACGTATGGCCTGGGTCCATGCTGCTATTCTTGCCATGTCAGCCGTTTCATCCATGATACAAAGTGGCCTTGACATAAGGTCAGGCCAACTTCCTGCAAGATTCTGACAAGACGCTGGCTGCTCTAGACCGACGCGACGTGATGGAGCCTGGGATGATCTGGTCTGCAACAGTCGGTGTTATGTCTTGGGGTGTTTTACCATCGGATGCACACAAAACCTTTTTCTTTTTTTTCCCAAAATCTTATAAGCTGAATAATCACCAACAACAACCCCCTGTTATTTATCTGACAATTTTGAGTGATTGGGCATCATTTCAAAACACAGCCAAAAAAAAAAGGTTAAATACCACCATGCTGTTTCATTTATACAGATTCAGGAATGTAGATTTTGTGACAGATACAACCTACTTCATGCCAGTCAGGGTTTGGTGATATGACGGTGCCGTAGATATGGAATTTCAGCTAGTCCTCCTTCTTCATGTGCTGGTACTGAGGATCGATGCCCATCTGACCCAGGTCCTTGATGTACTGGTTCACACGCTGGGGGAACATCCTGCACAACACAGTCACAGATTTCGAAAATGCCTGAAGCACACTTTTTTCTGCATCAGCCATACCTAAAGAGATTACCAGAGGAACTGACTTTCACCAGTCCAGTTCTGCCCAGCTGTAAACCAGAGACTTCAGGTAGGTAGTGATCAAAGATGGCACTTTGTACATGTTGTGTCTGCTGGGTACATACCCAAACATTGATCAAGACCAGACACCCTAGTGCAGTAAATATCAGTGCACATTGTATTAATGTACTATGTCAAACACAAGTAACATGTGGAAAAAGGTGATTCACTAAGCAAGCATTGATAACATTAATTCAAAGCCTTACACTGAATTCACGAACAAGGAAATTGGAACAATAGCAACAACAAAACTAGTTAGATTGTTCAGCCAGCAAACAATAAAATAAACACACTCATAAATAAATGTATGAATGACTTCACAATATTCTTCTGATCACGTATGTGTCTGTCCATCTGTCTCCTTGCTCCTCCGACATTTCATGTAATCCTCTCCACATCTGATGACACATTAGCATACTTGGCAGGTCAAGAGCCAATCCCTGCTATGGCAAGAGTCGCATTAGTTGAACCTTTTATGCGACAATATGGCGAAGCGAAGCAATGTTGAGACTTGAAGCACATCTCAGACATTAAATGGGGAGAGATGGGGTGAGAGGGAGGGCAGGAGGCAGTGTCAGGATTTGAAGCAAGCTTAAGGCAAAAAGGGTAGGGGAGGGGGAGACAGGGGAAGGAGGGGAGATTGGGGGAAAAGCCAGTAATTCAGTTCATGTTGCTGACTGGCAAAACCGTTGCACTGGGCCACGTATCAGGGCTGTACCTCACTGAAGTCAACTCTCTACACAGATGCTTAAAAAAGTCAGTTATGAATAACACAAAGACTGAAACAGTGATCATGCCAGAGAGTAGTTAAGTAGAATATCAAATATCCTGGGGTTCACAAGGTGAAGATGTGACCTTACAAACTGGCCATTTGTCCAAATGAGCAACGCTGGCTTAAAACTGAGTGTGGACAGTGACCTCTACTTCTGACCCTGACCACTGAAAGAAAAAAGAAAGAATAATATCTTTTCGGTTTGCGGTTTGCTCTTATCACTCAAAGCTTGCACCACTGATGAAAAAAAAAAAACACACACACGTTTTGGGTGTCAGTTCATAATGTGTGTGTGGAAAGAGAGGAAAGAGACTGGCTGATATTTAAAGATCGGATGCTCGCTTACCCAGTGATCTTGAGGCTCAGCCAGAGGAAACGAGGCACATACACATACTCTTCATTCCTCAGCATGCCCTCCACTGTTGCTGCTGCCACCTCCTGAGGAGACAGGATCTTGCCGAATCTGCATCAGCACACAGACTGTCATCAGTAGAAGAAATGAAGGACATGAACACTTTTCATCATTGAGCAAAAATGCACTCTGTTTGTGTCAGTTGCTAGATAGAAGTAAGTCATTTTGTACAAGTGGAAAACTACATAAAAAGGCTAGATCTAGTTGCAAAGTGAGGCCACTGCAGGCCAAAATCTAAACAAATTTGAAAAATTATCGCTAAAACTCCGCAAAAAAAAACGTTTGAAAAACTAATCACAAGACAAAACAGGATGCGTTTCAACCTCTAGGACTTCTTCAGGCAAGATACCCAACACTCAGGACAACGAAAATGAACAAGCAATCACTTACCTTCATGCAATTCAACACCCACCTTGCGCCGAACTGGATGAAGATAAGTGATTGCTCGTTCATTTTTGTTGTCCTGAGTGTTGTGTATCTTGCCTGTTGAAGACCTAAGAGATCAAAACGCATCGTGTTTTGTCTTGTGATTAGTTTGTCAACGTTTTTTGGGCGGAGCTTTAGCAATAATTTTTCAATTCACATAAAACGGATAAATCAAAAAATTTTTTCCAGGCATGTCATAATATCCTTAAACAGTCTTCATGGAGATTATTTTAAAACCCTTTCAGCTCAAACAATTTACAAACATAGCGACTGGCTGATCAGCCTTTCAAACATGGCAAGCGGCTGATCAGCCTTCCAACCCTGGCCTGTTTGATCTGTTCAGCCGGAGCTTCAGGTTCAGTGCTGCTTTACTCACCCTGTCATCACGCTGAATCAACTCACACTGTCATCACCCTGAATCAACTCACACTGTCATCACACTGAATCAACTCTCACTGTCATCACCCTGAATCAACTCACACTGTCATCACCCTGAATCAACTCACACTGTCATCACGCTGAATCAACTCACACTGTCATCACGCTGAATCAACTCTCACTGTCATCACCCTGAATCAACTCACACTGTCATCACCCTGAATCAACTCACACTGTCATCACCCTGAATCAACTCACACTGTCATCACCCTGAATCAACTCACACTGTCATCGCCCTGAATCAACACATCCCAAGGCACACAGTCACAGAATTATGATTTCCTTATAACTTGCAAATGTTTCTGACTGTTTAAGAGTTATTCCCTAAATGCACACACAAACATTTCCTCTGTAACAGGCAAATGTTTACGGCTGTTTAAGAGTTATTCCCTACATGCACACACAAACATTTCCTCTAACACTTACCTCACCAAAAATTATTATACTAGTCACATTTAGTTCATCACAGCCAGAAAGATGAAACAAGACGGAGTCAGCTGTGAAGTACTGGCCCTTCACTCGGCATTTATTCACAGATTACAGGGTTGGACACACACATTTGAAAAAAAAAGTCGCAGACTCATCCCCTGCTCTCATTTCTACTTTCTCTCTCACCCGACTATAATTCCCCTTCTTCAACGATTTACTCTTCATTTGTAGAAATAACCTTGGCACTCTTCAGAGTAGTTTTTACATCCTTACCATGTACTACTGTACATTTCTAAAAATAACCAGATCAATGATTCGCTCATTATTGGTAGAAATGATCATGGCATTTTTAACAGTTGTTTTTACATCTTTACCTAAACTGGTCATTTGTAGAAGAAATTATACCAATCATACATTCACACACACACACAAAACGTGCAAACACACACACACACACATAAACACACACACACACATGCACATACACAAACACACACACACACACACACACACACACACACACACACACACACAATTTCACTTGCACACATACAAAATGCATACACAAAACTTGCGCACACACACGCGCACGCACACACGCACACACACACACACACACACACACACACAGAGAAGTAGATGACTTTACCTGTCTTTGGGGAACATGCAGAGCCCGGTGTTGACAAACATGGGGCAGACAACTGTGGTCTTCACCCCCGTCTTCCCCAGCTTCCTGATCTCCTCCCCCAGAGCCTCCGTCATCCCGTACACTGCAAACTTGGAGGCACTGATCAACACATCAACACTGATTACCATAACTCTGTACACTGCATACCTGGAGGCACTGATCAACACATCAACACTGATTACCGTAACTCTGTACACTGCATACCTGGAGGCACTGATCAACACTGATTACCATCATCCTGTACTCTCAATACTTGGAGGCACTGATCAATTAAACCAACTGATTCCAGTCATCCCATAACAGCACACTTGGAGACACAGATGAACTCAACACGTTCATTACTTTTCTATCCATGGCATACTTGGAGGTACTGATCAATTCAATACATTGTTTCCCATCATCCTATACACAGCATGCAAGGAGGCACTGATCAATTCATTGATTACCATCACCACCATACACTGCACACCTGGAGGCAAAGAGCATCCTGCGTCCTGCATACATTCATGGAATAATTCAACAACACACATCAACGCACTGATTACCATCATCCGATGTTTGCTTATTCTGGAGGCACGGATCAGCACCTATCAATGCACTGGTCACCATCATTCCATTCATTGCTTACATCGAGACACTGGTCCAGACATCAAGACACTGATTACCAGCATCTCACACACAGTATGATTAAAGGCACTGGTCAAATCATGTCAATCCATGGATCACCATGATGGCAGACACAGTGTAACTGAAGGCTCTGATTAATGCGCTTTCCCTGTCATCCCACAATGTGCAGGAAGCACACATTACTGACACACATCAAGACTTTGAATACCTTCATTACATGCTCAGTGTGTCTGGGTGGGCATGTCAACAAAGTTCAATACATCCATCAATATCATCCCAAACTCTGATCTTTAAATCTGGAATCAGCTTCTGAACCTTGTGTGAATGTTGATGATATTGGGCAAACAAGAGATAGTAAACTGGTGACTGAATTCAATGGTCTATCAACTTATTCTTACATAACTTTGGGTTCATTCGATGGTTTAAAGTGGTGTATGATATATTTGTTTTCACTGCGATAAAACATGCCTACTATATTCTATTCATGCCTTTTAAAATAATTCATTTTTTCATCAGTGTATGTAAAAAATGGTGCCCACAAGTGGGACACAAACACATTTCTACTCTTTTGTGCGTCATTCTGGCATCAGTTGAAAAATCAGACACTCTGATTTAGCACTAAATCTGTAGGTTAAAAAGTAGTTTTTCTACGTACCCTAAGAAACACAAGAACAATTCATCCTTGTAGAGTTCTGAAGTGCATGAAAAAGAAGTCTTCTCAGTAAGTTACTGTTGTTTCCTTGCTAAAACATACCCTCTGACATCTGTGGAGAAAAGAACACAATCCAGTGGCCTTGCTAAAACAATCTGCTAGGAATGTTGAGGGAGATGGAAGAGAAGACAGAGGAAAATTGAGGCACTGACAATACTGCAGAATAGAAAGGGAAGGCATCTGCAGAGACCTGACCACCCTTGGCACACAACCCCAGAGCTGGAGGATCTCTGTGAACTGTTCACCACAGTGGCACCCCAATGACTCCCCCCAGAGCTAATTTACCTTTACTGCACTTCCTGGGTCTTCCATGACCCAGTGACTCAATAAAAACATCGTATCTTATGAACGGATAGAGCTATGCTCACCAAATCTTAGGAGTTTGTCCACGATCTCAATAGCCGTTGGTCACAGAAATTTCATGTATGGGCACAATCAATTATCAGCGTAATTAGTCACGGTTTCCCCCAGGACCTATACATTTTAGTGAGTCGCACATGACCTGCGCCATCGGGTGAGGAATATGCTGCTGAACCGCTCTTTATCAGGTGTGGGTCTTACAAGACCCACGCGATCTGAATAGGAATGAGCCACATGAAAAGCCTCTACAACACGTGTGGGTCTTGGGTGTCCCATACAATCGGGTCTGTGTAGTCATTCGCCATTCGTTAACGGTTAAGCAAGCAAAAGTCAGAAAGTCAAACCTCTGAAGCATTGATTAACACACAGCAAGGCTTAACTGTCCTCCACAACTAAACTGGACATTTGGGAGCATGAATAGTTTCTTTTTTTAGCCATTGTCTGTTATTTTTCTTTCATTTCTCATTTCTGACATGACTATTTTCATCCCCTTCCACTTCTCCAGTCTGGAAAAAAAAACAAATAAAATAATTGATATGAACCAGTGAGTATTTTAAGATCAAAGGCAAAAACGTATGCTTGTGTGCCTATGCGTGTGTGTGACTGTATGTATCTGTGTCTTTGTATATGTCATTACGCGTGTATATCACTGTGTGTGTGTGTGCGCATGCATGTGTGTGTGTGTGCGCAAGTGTGTGTGTGTGTGTGTGTGTGTGTGTGTGTGTGAGAGAGAGTATGTGTGCACATGTGAATGTACGTGTGCGTGCCTGCATGTATACATGTGTGTGTGTGTGTGTGTGTGTGTGTGTGTGTGTGTGTGTGTGTGTGTGCATGATAACTATTTTCATGATGAACACAGAAATGTTTGCTCTGTGTGTCATACCTGTAGTCGACGAGGAAGGCGGTGCCAGATTTGGCCCGACATGGATGCGATGTTGACAATGTGTCCCTGGTTCTTCTCCAGCATGGACGGCAGAAACTCACGACATGTCTGTCAAGGCAACAGCCAATTACAGAAACTCACGACGTCTGTCAAGGCAACAGCCAATTACAGAACTCATGACATGTCTGTCAAGGCAACAGCCAATTACAGAAACTCACGACATGTCTGTCAAGGCAACAGCCAATACAGAAACTCACGACATGTCTGTCAAGGCAACAGCCAATTACAGAACTCATGACATGTCTGTCAAGGCAACAGCCAATTACAGAAACTCATGACATGTCTGTCAAGGCAACAGCCAATTACAGAACTCACGACATGTCTGTCAAGGCAACAGCGAATTACAGAACTCACGACATGTCTGTCAAGGCAACAGCGAATTACAGAACTCACGACATGTCTGTCAAGGCAACAGCGAATTAATGCACATTACTCTTTCACACCACAAGCTTGTAGATCTAACAAACCTCCCGATCTCACAAAACAAAATCCACACAGACAATAATAACAATGGTTAAAATAGTATATGGCGCAATGCAATCAAATAACAATAGTTATCATAAGATACTAAAATCACAGAAAAGTAAGGAAAATGTTTTTCCAGTCTTCATTGACAAGTCCACCACAGAAGTGAGAAATTACAGAGTGAAAACACACACACACACACACACACACACACACACACACACACACACACGCACACAAAACAAAGCAAAAGAAATCACAATTAAAAAAAAAGGCTATAAAGTCATCTACATGTCCATAAGAGAGCAATGTTGAATGTAAGCTGGCACTGTACTATGACCTTTGCCCTTTGACCCCCTGCACTGTCTTTCCACGGGATTCCTCCTGTTCCAGCGACATGTCACGATGTCCTCCCACCCCAGCCTGGATGGCAGTAGCTCTCAACATCATAGTCGACCGATGCACGTCAAGAGCAACGCAGGCTGGATGCAAGATACCAGCTTTAGTTTTTGGATGGCAACAGTGAGGTCGGAGGTTTTAACCCCATCGGATTCATTGTATCGCTATGAGTTTCCCCTGTGCCAGGCAAGAGTTGCCTTCCCTGTTTGCCATCAGCTTCATTCCCTGTTTGCCATCAGCTTCATTACATGTTTGCCATCTGCTTCATTACATGTTTGCCATCAGCTTCATTACATGTTTGCCATCTGCTTCATTACATGTTGCCATCTGCTTCATTACATGTTTGCCATCAGCTTCATTGTATCGCTATGAGTTTCTCTGTGCTAGGCAAGAGTTGCTTTCCCTGTTTGCTGTGGGCTCAGACAGAAATATTCAAACGACACAGGTTTCATCGAAAACAGACACGTCTATGAGACAGTGAGAGTGCTGTGCAAACTCTTCAACAACATGCATAAAATGTCTGATTAGCACTGGCCTTGATTTTCTTCTCAGAGATTCCATACATGGAATCTCTTCTGGGTTTAAGAGAGAAACCATAGGCTAGATAGAAAATCACCAGCACTGTTTGTGTGGATGACAGATAATATTTTATACTCAAGAGGGGAGTAGAAAAAGCTCTATGATGACATGCAAATGTCAGGAACTCTCAGTCAGTGACGTTTACAACAAGACAGGCACCCAACAGTGATGATGATCTTGGAAATGAAACAGAGGTAAAGAGCCAAGAGGGCTAATGCTAGGTTCCACTGAATCATTTAGTTTCCTGTAACATGTCATGACTAAGTAGTAGAAAACCCAAAACATCAGATCCTTCTGCCAAACAACGCAGATATTTCGCGTTCCTCCGAATCAGGCTACAAACAAGTCTTTGTGTCATTCACCTTGTCGCTTGGCGCACACCACAATTCCTGGCTGCTATGCACACAGCAGGCTTACTGCAAAAAGCTTTCGGCACACGACAGGTAAATTCTGCTTTTTATGCAAAATCTTCACCCGCTGTCCATTTAGTTACCAGATAACACTAAAGACTACCAGAACCCCTGATGATCATAAATATGAAATAAGCCTGTGCTGGTATGCACCCTTGCCCTGTGGACTCTGAACAGCCTAGAACTTCATGGTGTTCCTTGCTGTCAGGGTGCCCACTCTCACGGATCACCTCAGAATAAAGGAAGCAACGTGACACATTCTGTGATGGTTGATGTCCTTGTGTCACAGTCAACACCCTTCCCTTCCCTCTCCATGGACGCACTGTCAAATTTTTATCAAGACCATTAATCTCCACAGCAAGACAAATGAAATATAAAAATTCATGCTTCAGGTAATTAAGACTCCCTCTTCCTTTGGTTTTCCCATGTCTGCTTCTGTTACTATAAGCGAGTCCGATCTGTACATGTGATGTGGAAAGAGGAGGGGAAAAGGGGATGGGACTTGTGGGGCAGGGGCAGGGAGATGGGAAAGGTGGGGGTGGGGGGGGGGAGAAAGGAAGAACTTTTGGACATGTCAGTGTGATGGGACATCACATGAGACAGCTGTGCATGGTCACATGATGTACTTAAATGTGACAGCATTTGTGTGTCATGTGTGTGTGCAAGTTGTGTGTTTTCCGCCTCTTGCTGCCTGTGTCTTTGTGCATGTGTCTAGATAGGTGGTGTATATGTGTGTGTGTGTGTGTGTGTGTGTGTGTGTGTGTGTGTGTGAGAGAGAGAGAGAGAGAGAGAGAGAGAGAGAGAGAGCGCTTGTGCATAATTGCATGTTCTTGTGTGTGTGTGTGTGTGTGTGTGTGTGTGTGTGTGTGTGTGTGTGTGTTTGTATGTGTATTTATGTGTGTATGTGTTTGTGTGCATGCGTGTGTGTGTGCATATGTGTCTGTGTGCATGCGTGTGTGTGTATGTGTGTGTTATGTGTGTGTTTGCATGTAACGTGTATGTGCACACAAGCATGAGTGTGCACATTTGTGTCTCTGGTCATGAATTCCTCAAGTCATACAGGTCAACTAACCAGACCAGACCCAACGGAAAGAAGAGAAATCGCAGCAGATTACCCAGAAGTGAGCCAGGGTGTTGACCTCAAAGGTGCGGCGGATGTGCCTTTCTTCCATGTCCAGCATAGCCCCTCCGTACAGAATGCCGGCATTGTTGATCAGTACATCCACTTCTCCCACATCCTCTCGTACTTTCAGCGCCACAGTGTGGATTTCGGCCGACTTGCTGACATCACAGAGGTAGGAAAAGCAATCCACCCCTAATTCTCTGACATCCGAAGCTGTGGCATCATTGTTTTCCTGTGGAGAGCACACACACACACACACACACACACACACACACACACTAATATCACAGGATGAACAGATGGACAAGACTTTATCACCACCACCCCTCCCACCCACCCACCCATCCCACTCCTCTTCCACCTTAATGATACATTCTTAAATGCAGAAGTGAAATTCAATTTACTAAAACCACTTTCCCTTTCTCATGCCTCCATGGCTGGCTAGGCAAACATGACTTGCACTCACGTTTAATGTGGAAACTGATAACAATTCATTATGAACCAGTTCTGTTTCTTTTTCTTTTTTTTTCTCCTTTTTTTTTTTTTTTGTTGCTATCCCATGTTCTGTGCTATCTCAGCAGCACTGCACCCTTAATGCTTATTCTGAGCCCCGTGTCCACAGCCCGGCCCGGCCCAACACAGCCTCCGGCACTCCACATGGAACAGTCAATGTCAAGTCATCCTGAGGAAACCCACCAGAAGAGACACTGCACTGCTGCCAAGTCACTTCAGTGGCATTCAGTGGTGCCTGTTCTGATCCAACACATGCAGGACATGCCTACTAAACTGCTGTGACAATAATTGCCTAGTCATGTCATTCAGCCTGCTATTACTTCCTCAGTAACACAGGTGTGTGGATGAACGTCAAAGGTTTTGATATTCTATGGTGGGAGAC
>JADBJO010000641.1:201710-211710 GCA_016801955.1 Conus betulinus | reverse complement strand
TGGTAATGGGACTTGTCTTTGGGCACACACACACACACACACACACACACACACACACACACACACACACACACACACTCACACACACATTATGCACATGCACACACACATACACCATTAATTGTAATGGCTGCTCAGCAGCATGCTCTCATTTAAAATGTACATGCACACGAATGCATATACAAACATGTGTACGCACATACATACACATATACATACGCACACATGCACAATGTGTCTGTGGTGTGCAGTGTAGTGTCTTCGCCTATGTGTGTGTGTGTGTGTGTGTGTGTGTGTGTGTGTGTGTGTGTGTGTGTGTGTGTGTGTGTGTGATGTGATGTGGACAGAAACATCAGTACAAGCTTTTTCTTCCCCATCCAAGCCTTGGATTTCAGTTTTATGACAGTTAAACTGTCTCCACAAGGCTTAATCGATACCCACCCCACATGCGGGTTCAAAATGGCCTAGCGTCAATAGATGTATGTATATGATCTACGGATAGCATACTGCATGCGAACTGACCTTCATTACTGCCTCTGAATAAAACGAAACAAACAGTGACAACTCAAGGAAACCTACTTCAAAGGAAGAATATAGATCAGCTGGGAAGCATTAGTGAAGCCAGACTTGCTGGTCAAACCAACTGCTACTTTTTTCGACACAGGCCAGTGGTCAAGGGTTTCAGTTTTTCAGTTTCATCAAGGAGGCGTTACTGCGTGCGGACTAGTCCATATACGCTACACCACATCCGCTAAATTTTGAGACCACACTATGCATGATTTGAAGCTGATGGATAAATGAATTAACAACTAAGATGAGGCAATTGAAGAAGAGGGTCTCGTGGCTACGACTCAGCGGATGTCTGACCTACGCATTAGCCCAACGTGCTGGTCAGACATTGAGTACCATGTGTTTTCTTTTTCTTGTGTGTGTGCTGTGTGTGTGTGTGTGTGTGTGTGTGTGTGTGTGTGTGTGTGTGTGTGTGTGTGTGTGTGTGTGTGTGTGTGTGTGTGTGTGTGTGTGTGTAGTCAATGTACACGTGTGTGTAGGATGTGTGGGCATGGGCCTATGTGTGTGCATGGGCGCATGTGTGTGTGTGTGTGTGTGTGTGTGTGTGTGTGTGTGTGTGTGTGTGTGTGTGTGTGTGTGTGTGTGTGTGTGTGTGTGTGTGTGTGTGTGTGTGTGTGTGTGTGTGTGTCCTTCATTTAACGTCTATCCACTATTCCTGATATTAGACAAGTGTGTGTGTGTGTGTGTGAGCATGCGCGCGTGTGTGTGTGTGTGTGTGTGTGTGTGTGTGTGTGTGTGTGTGTGTGTGTGTGTATGTATGCGCGCGCGCATGTGTGTGTGTGTGTGTGTGTGTGTGTGTGTGTGTGTGTGCGTGCGCGTGTGTGTGTGGTCAAGGGATGTGTTCAGATGGGCGGGGCACAGCTGGAGCCACACTGGATGAGATGTTTTCACAAACTGGTTGATCTCTGAAAGTGTGTGTGGCTGTCCAGTTAAATTTCCTAACCAGCGCTGCTATGTCTGCATCTCTCTGACTCTGGAAAGAATGTGTTAGCTGTCTGACCTGGCCAGGTCAAACAAGATAAAACTTATATCACCTGATCTTACAGGCAGGCCTTGATCACTGCATTTGGTTGATCTGTGGAGTTTACTCAGTTTTTCATTGTTTAATTTACACATATTTATTTCAGGATTACCATCTGGCCGATTCATAAGTCTGCAGAGGAAGGTGGTGTGTGTGTGTGTGTGTGTGTGTATGTGCATGCGTACGTGCACGCTCGTGTGCGCGCGCGCGTGTGTGTGTGTGTGTGTGTGTTTGATTCAATATATTGCCTCATAGCGTGTATTTATGTGTGTTGTGATCATGCAAGTATTTCTCTTTGTGTGTATATAGCAGCTCTTTTAATTGAGGGCAGGGAAGGAGGGGAAGGGAGGATGGTAGTGGTTTGCAATAGAAAATGAGTCCATGGGGATAAGACGTGGCAAAGATGGGTGTGTCCCTATGCCAACTGAGATCATATATACTTGAGGACCCCAGCTTGCTACACACAGGCTTCTGATGCCCGAATGCATGTTGGTGTTGGGGAGTGGCATAGATGGGGTGGTGGTGTCTTGTGCACAATCCAACTGTATGCTGGCTTGTGTGTGGGAAGAGTGGTAAGGAGAATGTGTGTGTGGATGCACTGATGCTGGGGTTGTGCCACATGCTACGATTGAAGAGAAAGGGGAGGGCCTTGGGTTGTTTGTCACTGATTGCTGAATGGTATGCCTGCGTCAATGCATGGAAGATTTTTTAATGGTTGTGGGAGATTGCGTTTATGCTTGCTTGTGGGCGCTTGATATTGAAGATGATGATGATAATATGATGATGATGATGATGATGATGATGACAGTTATCATAATCTATGATTTTCATAAAATAATTTCATTAACAAAATTTATGTTCACATCTTTATTCATTCATATGTATTTTACCACTATCTTTTTGGGCTTTTTTTTAATTTTTGCTTTTTTTTTTTTTCATCACTTAACCCACCATCTCAACAGTGTTTCCACACATCCTGTGAAAAACCACATATACACATTTCACACATATAACCATCTGCATACACACATACATGCATGCACATACGTTATCAAGCACAGGCATACAAGAACATTAGCCCTATATATGTGCACAATCTCATGCACACATAAAGCAAACACACAGTATTGCTGACAATGTCAGCGAGCTACCAAATGCCTGACCAGCATGTCGGGTTCACTCACAGGTCAGACGTCTACCAAGTGATGTCCCTGAGACCCTCTTCTCAAATCTTTTGAGTTATTCCTGTGCTTCATCATCTAGATGTAAAACCTGCACACCGTGGTGTCATGGTTCAACAGCTGTGTAGTGTATTGGGATTGGCCCACATTTGAGACACTTTTACAACACTGAAACTGTGTGTGCAAGTGTGTGTGAGTGAGTGTGTGTAAAGCATGTGCACACACACTCGTGTGCAATTGCATATTTGTGTGTGTGTATGTATATGTGTGTTCGTGCACACCTGCATGTTTATTGCCAGTGAGCACATATAGAAAGAAGAAAGAGAGAGAGAGAGAGAGAGAGAGAGAGAGAGAGAGAGAGAGAGAGAGAGAGAGAGAGAGAGAGAGGAGAGACAGACACAGACAAAAAACACAATGAGCTTAAACACACACACACACACACACACACACACACACACACACACACACACACACACACACATCATGATCATCACAAGAAGCCTTTATTCAACTGAGATGCACAAAATAAGAGAAAAAAAGAAAAAAAATGAAAAGATAAAATCCCACAACACTTATTCATACAATAGACATTTAAATTAACAACAGATGGTTTGGGGTTGTTGTTGTTATATCCACATCTGAGATCAGCAGTGTGCACACACTGATATCACAGAGATTATCACAGCAGAAATCCGAAAGAATCAACGTGTATAAAAAAGTAGAACGCCAAGAAAAGCCATTGATCATATCAACAATAATGCTGATTTCCAAATCAATAGCAAAAATCTTTTTTGTTCTGTAAACATAGTCACATAAACATTCACAAACATGACAAAAATGATAAGTAAGCAACTGCAAATAACAGGAAACCAGACCAAGACTTTTTTTTTTTTTTTTTTACTTTGTTTTGTTTTTCAAGTCAAAATTTTAGCTTGGAAACATCATAATATCTATCATGTACATGAGATCTACTGTAGGAAACACATATTCCATGAAACTGTATTACTTACCATGTAAAAATAGTAAGATTTACAAAGTATGATCCATACCAATCATGTTGTACCGATTTCTTCAAAGTTAACATAATTTTCCTGTGAGAAAAACAAACATGCGAACAAAAACACACAAAAAACCCTCATGTTTACTAATCAAAAGTTCACATGAATTAATTTGCATGTTATATAAACTTTGGAACCATGAAAGTCTGTGGACACAGCTTTTAATTCAAACAGAAATTCAGAAGATACATCAGTAGCATCAACATGTGAACAAAATGTTGGAAAAATCCTTGTTAAAAAAAAAAACAAACAAAAACACACAAACACACACACACACACACAAAATCGCAACCATAATTCAAGCAGTTACACTAGATTCTGAAACTTGTCAACAGATGAAGTGTATTAACGACTTTGTACATCCACAAATTTTTTTATATAAAATGCACCCCCCCCCCCCCCTCAGGAGCATATGAATGTCAGACACAAGCAAACCCAAAAGCCAATACTGCTCAAACTTAAAGTGAATAGGAAGAAGAAGATCAAACATCAAACCAAGATAATCATTGCCTGATTCTTTACTATTATTGCCTGATTCTTTGCAATAACAAACAGACGGGGAAAACTTAAAACGTTCAGAATGTGTTGCACATCTTGTGTCAGGTGGCTGTTTTGTTATAGATGAGATGGCATACACAACTGAGTAAAAAAAAAAAAAAAAAAAACCAGTCCCATATGCAAAAACTTTTGTTTTCCCCTGGTCTGTTATGTTTTCTTCATTTCACAAGGTATACATCTACAACTAAATATGTACACCACACACAGGTGAGGCATGCCAAAAAAAAAAAAAAAAAAAAAGTGTTTTCGCTGATATTCCTATTACTTTAAACTGAGAAGTTATCTGTAATAACAGCCCAAAGGACTTCTCTGTTCACGTCTGCTTGAGAATAAATGAACAATCAAATAAACAGATGAAAGGATATTACAGCCATATGTCTGTAAATCAGGGGTTGGGGAGGGAAAGGGTCAAGGAAGGTGCTTTCTTGCTTTACGTCCAACACAGCTAAAAACCATGCCCACACTGTGCCTCCCAGACTGTTGCACTTCAGCTCTCCCCTCTCACTCTGCACACCTCCTATATGGAGGACCCTGCAGCAGGCAAAGGACCTCTTGGAGTGTCTGCCTTGCACTCCTCCTTACAGCTGTCTGATCCTGCATGGAGCAAAGGACCTCTTGGAGCATCTGCCCTGTATTCCTCCTTACAGCTGTATCACCCTGCATGGAGCAAAGGACCTCTTGGAGCGTCTGCCCTGTATTCCTCCTTACAGCTGTATCACCCTGCATGGAGCAAAGGACCTCTTGAGCGTCTGCCCTGTATTCCACCTTACAGCTGTATCACCCTGCATGGAGCAAAGGACCTCTTGGAGCGTCTGCCCTGTACTCATCCCTCCTCTTAAACCCATCCAGTCACACCATAGTAGAACCTCACCTCCAGAAAACCTTTTAATAAGAAAAAAAAAAAAAAAAAAGGCTCACCTGGGAGGGGTTCTGTGAGTGGAGGTCAGTCTACCAGAGAAAACGACAAAACTCTTCCAGACCAAAAAAAAAAAAAAAAAAAAAAAAGGAGGGGGATCTTACAGGGGTGAAGCCTCAATTGGCAGGGTCTGCACTGGGCGGTTTCCCTGTGCCTTCCTTTTACTTCCATTCTTCATTTCAGGTGACTGGGTGGCTCCCCCAAAGACACAGCTGACTGTCTTGACTTGACTGTACAATACACTGCGTCACACAATGGTTTTTTCTTTATCAGCTATACACATCGGCAAGTAACAAACATGAAGTGTATAACAGTGTTCAATTGAGGTGAGCAACATCGGTGAGATTCCTGGCAATTCTTCAGCAAGAACAAAGTGCAGATCTACTAGAGGCTAAGAAAGTTGACTTGAATCAAACACAAATTCACATTTCCATTTTTGTACAAACCAGAATAACATGGACACAATCTTTTGCACAAAAAAACAAATGAATCATCACATGAATCTCACATAACATTTACAGCTCAAATCAACTACCAATATAACCTCCAAACCTAAACCATCACAGAAATATTGCTTTGCCTAATGCCTAGATGTTGTGCTGAGATCAACCTTAAAAATGGGTGCTGAGATTAAAAAAAAAAAAAAAAAAAAAAGAAAGTTTTCTCCAGCTTAACAAAGGACTCTGACTTCAAAGCAAAGCAGTAGTAATGAAAGGGGGATAGAACACCTAACAACAACCCACCTACAGAGGGATCTGAAAGATGTAACATGGACAGAACATCTAACAAGCAACCCACCTACAGAGGGATCCGAAAGATGTAACATGGACCCACCTACAGAACATCTAACAGTACAGAACAACCCACCTACAGAGGGATCTGAAAGATGTAACATGGACAGAACATCTAACAGCAACCCACCTACAGAGGGATCTGAAAGATGTAACATGGACAGAACACCTAACAGCAACCCACCCACCTACAGAGGGATCTGAAAGATGTAACATGGACAGAACACCTAACAGCAACCCACCTACAGAGGGATCTGAAAGATCTAACAGACAAACACAACAGCAACCCAATGATAGCTTGACCGGTATTAGTGTCATCAGCAGATCTGAACTCATCCTTAACAGACAATTTTCTTTTTTTAGAGTGTGTGTAAGTCAGTATGTAAGTCATCTATACAGTCAGGCTATTTTTTATTTGTTTTTTTGTTTTGTACTTCAATAGGTAAGTCAATGTTACAAGTCAGTTTTGTGTTGTTGTTCTTATTGTTGCTGTTTGTTATAAGTCAATATATAATTCATCTTTACATGACCTTTTTTTTCAGCAAGTCAATTTAAGTCATCTCTATATCATTTTTTTTCTGTAGTCAATGTATGTTACCTTTATATGCCAATTTTTTTCTGGTCATCAATATATAGGTCATCTTTATATAACTTGGGGGGACAGTTGAGTATGAAAGAGCTAGAAGAAAGGAGAAACGGATGAAGGAGGGGAGGGAGAGGGAACAAGGGAGAGGTGGTTGAAAAGGAACAAGGGGAGAGGTGACACAAACAGGTTAGAGAAGAGAGGTAAGAGAGACAGTGCCACAGCCAGTAGACACAGCGACTTAGGAAGAGAAAGGGGAGAAGAGAGAGAGACAGTGACACAGCCAGATACAGACCCACTGAGAGAAAGAGAGAAAGGGGGAGAAGGAGGTAAGAGAGACAGTGACACAGCCAGATACAGACCCACTGAGAGAAAGAAAGGGGAGAAGGGGAGGAGGAGCCAGTACAGAGAGAGAGAAAGAGAGACAGCCAGATACAGACAGTGACACAGAGAGAAAGAGAAAGAGAAAAGGGGAGGAGGAGATAAGAGAGACAGTGACACAGCCAGATACAGACCAGATACAGAAAGGGGAGGAGGAGATAAGAGAGACAGTGACACAGACTGAGAGAAAGAGAGAAAGGGGAGGAGAAGGCAGCGGGACAGGGTAAGGGGAAAACCTGAAAAAGACAATGTCGCCATCTTCTGTCTAAATTCCTTGTTGGGGTCAAGACTGACACAGTCAGATTTCATCCCACCCAGCTTACATTTTGTCCTTTTTCTTCTTTTATTTTGAATCTTCCTCCCGCTCCCCTTCCCCTCAATCCCACTCCCCTTCCCCTCAATGGGCCCCAGCATCCTTGGTGTTTGGCTCGTCTTCAGGGTCAGAGGTCACGATGGTTGTGCTGAGAGTGGAGGCGGCCAGGGAGTGGCTGGTCTCGGTGTGTGGTGGCTCCTCCCCCTGTCCTGCTCTCCCTCCACACTGGGCTCTGCATCTGGCCTCCTTTTGGGGCGATCTACATACACCGCCGGTGGAGGGAAAGGAGATGTTGGTCTGGGGGGCTCTGATGGAGCATCTGACTCTGCCCTGGGAGGTACAGGAGAAAGGGGTCTGAACTGAGCAGGTTCTGATGTGAGAAGCGTAGGGGACAGCGGTCCAGATGATGGGGGTGATTCTGCCTTTGCAGGATGTGTGTTCTCCTCCGTTCTGGTCTGACGTCGATGCAGGTACACCGCTGGGGGTGGGGGAAGGGGAGGGTGCCCGTGGTGGTTCCATGTCTGCATCTGCATCCTGATCCGGTGCCAGAACGGTCAAACTGTCTACCTCTGCAGGCGCAAGGGATGCTGATCTCCTGGGTTCCATCTCACTGTGGTCCGGCGCCTGCAGCCCTTTGCTGTCCTCCACGTCTCTCTTTGCTGGGGTGTGCTCTCTGAAGATGCTGACGATGGAGCAGGACTCAAGCTTCTGGCAGTGGAGGACTGGGAGTGACTGGTGGAGTCCCCTGGTCTTCCTTGTTCACTGCTTTCCTCCTCTTCTTCCTCTCTCTCTTCCACCTTCTGCAGATACCTGCCACCATTGCCTTCCCAGTCCTCAACATCTTGCCGGACCTCAGCTGTAAACTCCGTGCGGTCAGGCTTTGCGGCAGCCTCCTGTCTGCGTTCAGGGGCAGACTGCTGTTGGCTGTCGGAGTCAGGCTCTTCCAGGACCATCATGACTTGTCTTCTCTTCTCCTCTGGGGGGGTGCTGGCTGGGGACGGTCTCTCTTCCTCTTGTTCCACCTTCCTCTGCCGTTCTCTCTTGTTCTGCTCCGCTTCCAGCAACTGCTGCTGGTACAGCACCTCCTGGCGCTTGACCTCTGATGCTCTTCTTATTGATGCTCTCCTCTCTTCCCTCTCGTGTCGCTGCTGTTCCAGAAACTCCTCTTCCTCCTTCTGTCTCAGCTCCTCTCTTTCTTGGTTTTCTTTGCGGCTCTTTTCCTCCCCTCTCTTCTCTCTGTCAACAAGATCTACATTGATGATGGTGTTGTCAGTGCCACGCTCTTCCTCTGGGGCCAAGTTGGCCGTGGGAGGGGCGGTGGAAGAGGAATGGGAAGAGGTGGAAGATGTTCTTGAACGATGGTGTATTTTGACTGGGTCGTCTGCTTCTATGTCTGTAACAGTGTGACACAGGATACAGTTGAAAAACACATACTACTTTCATGAATGCATGCATGCATGCATATAATCACAAATGTGCATGCACACACACACACACACACACACACACACACACACACACATGCACCTATACATACACAAGCTCTTACACACAAATCACCATATCGTTATTGTTTGTGCATGTGCAGAAAATCACATGACTGTTCTTTTGTGCACTGTACATTCATTCTGTGTAGAACCACAACATTGTTCTTGTGTGCCCTCTATAATCATTCTATGAAGAACCACAACACTGTTCTTGTGTGCCCTCTGTACTTATTCTGTGAAGAGCCACAACATTGTTCTTGTGTGCCCTCTATACTCATTCTGTGAAGAACCACAACATTGTTCTTGTGTTTTACTCATGTGCCCTCTATAATCATTCTGTGAAGAAGAACACAACATTGTTTTTTTGTGTGCCCTCTATACTCATTCCATGAAGAACCGCAACATTGTTCTTGTGTGCCCTCTATACTCATTCTGTGAGAGACCACAACTGTTTGTTCTTGTGAGCCCTTTATAATCCTTCTGTGAAGAACCACAACATTGTTCTTGTGTGCCTTCTATAATCATTCTATGTAGAACCACAACACTGTTCTTGTGTGCCCTCTACACTCATTCTGTGAAGAGCTACAGAGTTGGGGGCAACATCGTCCTCCAATCTACAGAGTGCAATGACTGTCTTGCTGGACTTGTTCTCTGTGGCTCCCTTCCTGAGACATCCTGACCTCCTCCATGCCAAGGCTACCAGATCCATATCGGCAAAGGTGGACAGACATCTGAACAACACTTTGAAACGTGTCCAAGACTTCCCTTTACAGCACAAAATTGGCAGCAACAGCCCCAAAGTGGAGAAAGTAACAAATCCCACAATGAACCTGGTGCTACTGACAGTGACACACATTACACTCACAACCTTCCAGAAGTCACAATGTCACGCTGACCAGTTGCCACACTGCAGCTGCTCAGAAGTACACATATTCATGTAATGAACACACTTTAAAAAACATATGAACATATGTGCTAGGGATCGAAACATTTTGCAAGTGAGCAAAAAAATTATAGATGAAAACAAGCACATAAAACTGAGTTTGTAGCAGATGCTTACTTTCCCACATTGATCTGCTTCCCTTTGTGGTCTTCATCGTTATTGTCGGAAGAGTAGTCATCAATCTGAAATCACCATCAA
>JADBJO010000641.1:171710-199210 GCA_016801955.1 Conus betulinus | reverse complement strand
ATGGTTGAGTACATCCTCTCTGACACTGCAGTCTTGACGTTCTTCTACTTCCACCGCTATAAAAGTCAGCCTAGTATTTCCAGTCATGACATCAGTTATGATGCTTTTTTGCAAGTATACTTTATGCAGTGAATTTCCAAGTGGTCATGTCTGTACCTGATGATAGCATTGGATTGTTTGATTATAGATGTTCTCACACTTCCATTCCTTTCCTGTGCCTGGCTTCTGTTTTCAGAGTGTGGCATTCCTCTCTTTGTGTTTGAAGAAAGACGGTGTGTCAGCAAGCCATTCTTCAAAATGGCCAATACTGGATGTCTATACTAATGTCTCTCTCCACTGTGACCAGCCGCCGTGGCAAAGTGGTTAGCGTCACGGACTCCCGGCTGGGAGGTCGTGGGTTCCAATCCCATCAGAGTCATGTGGGTTTTTCTGCCCCGACTGGCTCCTACCCAGAGTTGAGTTTGCTGCGGACTCGGTTGGGAAGACTGGGACCACACAGTCGAGTTTCATCCACTTAATGGATGTGTTTCTGAGAGTGTTGCTCAAATTTCCTGACCAGCACTGCAGGTGCCTGTATCTCTTGGGCCTGGTTGACGCCAGGATATATTATGAAAGGAAGCGTAGAGTACAGCCCTGTCATGTAGTCTCAGACCGAAATGGAAGTCTGTAGCATCATCTTAATCATCCTCATTCTCATCAATCAGCAAAAAAAAAAAAAAAAAAAAAAAAAGTCTCAAATTCTGTAGCCCTTCATGTCCTGCTCTCATGGTGACCTCAATTTCGATGTCCTCTCCATGTCTGTGGTCTTGGTTTGGTTCTGTCGGGGTCACCGGTATCGGCAAGTCCATGGGGGCTGTCGTTGGACGGACATGGTGGCGCCCTCCGGAGGCAGAGCTCACTCATGTCGGGCTCCGCGACGAAGCAATTATTGTCATCAGTAGGGGGCTTAGTAGGTGGTGTCCTGCGTATGTTAGATCAGAACAGGCGCCACTGAACACCACCGAAGTGACTCGGCAGCAGTGCAGTGTCTCCTCCGGTGGGTTGCCTCTTGACAGCTTGACATTTACTGCTTCCTGTGGATTGCCGGTGCCGGGGCTGCGGCGGGGCTGACCAGGCTGTGGCTGTGGACGGGGTGTCAGAATGAGCAGTGTGGGTGCACTGCCTCTGAAGTGGTGCAGAGGTTGGGACAGCGGAAAAAAAAATGTCTCTCCACTGATGGCCTGTAGTTAAGATTCCATTAAAACTCAGAGAGACACTGTGTCAGCATGCCATTCTTCAAAATGGCCAGTTCTGGATGGCTACACTAATGGTTGGCCTGTAGCAAAGTCCCAGTAAAACTCCATGTATTTTGATATCTCCACCATCCAGTGAGTGAAAATCATAATTTAAGAGTAGATTATGCTGTTAAAAAAATGCGACCTTCTACAGCAGTAAAGACTGAACTCTAAAAGAGAGCTCTTCTTTTTTTTTTTTTCTAAGTTGTTCACAAGGTACATAGGATTTTCCTGATTATGCTTAACATGATCCTGGGCTATCTAGATAGTTGGTGCACCTGGAGGTTTTAAAGGAATTCACAATCATCCTATGTTGTCAACCTGGTGCACCTGGATTTTCTAATGGAATTCACAATCATTCAAAGCTGTCAACCTCATACACCTGCATTTTCTAATGGAATTCACAATCATTCAAAGCTGTCAATCTGGTACACCTGGATTTTGTTACTTCAGAGTCACTGTTTGTGTTTCCTTCCTTTAATGGGTCTATTTCTTTTTCTTCTAAATGCACTAAAATCACACTGTTTCTTTTCACTTTCATTCCTCAATCCAGGTGGCTGAAAAGTTTCTGACGTGGAGTTGATACCTGACATTCGCAACATTTTATTACGATTAAGATCAACTGAATATTTTCTTTCCTCTTAGCAAGCAATAAATTCAGTGAAATTGAGATTGTTAAGCTAATGACAAATTGTGAGTAACTGACATACACTGATTTATTATGTAACATTTATGTACCTACCTGGTTCATTTTGCATGCTTACTGCCACTGGTGCTGATGTTTTTGCAATAAATTAAACGTACTTGCTCCTGTTCTGTGTGGGGGTGTGTGGGTACATGCGTGCGTGCGTGTGTGTGTGCATGCATGTGAATGTGTGTGTGTGTGTGTGTGTGTGTGTGTGTGTGCATATATATGAATAAAATTTTTAAACACACACACACACACACACACACACACACACACACACACACACACACACAAATACACACACAGATGTGCAATTGTGTCATCCAATCTTACATATTTTATTTTTGATATTATGTCAGCTTATAACGTGCAACTTCTGAGTTTTGCATATAGATAGATAGACAGATAGACAGACAAACAAAGACAGACAAATAGATAGACAGATATGTTGGTGCAAGCGTTTGGTCGGCGTGGACACCAAAAATGGGGAGTAGTTTGAATTAGTTTTAAAACTCTTTCCTTTTAGCTTTGCTTGGAACTGCTTTTGTAGTGATGTTTCCAGACTACAACCTGTGAGGCAGTTTGATCAGCATCAGTTCGGCAGAATGTGCCACATGAAATCTTAAACAAATGTTAGCGAACCGCCACATGAAAGTTGTATACTGTCATCATCATCATCAGTAAACACTCAACACAGTGTAGAATCAAAGAATTTGTTTATTCATTTATTTACACCCTATAATTGACAGTAGAACTAGGCAATCAAGTTTCTGTTCTAATTCAATGAATATCATTCTTAAGCAGTGAACTGTGTTCCAGGTGCGCTCCAAATCGTGCTCTGTACAAAACATGTACTGTGCTGAAAGTGTGCCAAGCAGGTGCAAGAATCAGCGCATTCCTTTCAGACACACCACACTTCAAGCCAGTTCTAGGCACTTTACAGGTGAAGAGAATAGACGCGAGGGGTGGGGGACCAGGGGGATGGGTTGGGGGAGGTGGGGGTAAGCATATGGGTGGGAAGGGGAGGAATGAAGTAGTGCTGGAGGGGGGGGGGAGATTCCGGAGACATGGTAATTTTCCTTTCTCTGCCTTCCCCAGTTCATCGCAGTCTGTTCATTAATATGGCCAGTAACACCTACTGCAGACTGCAAGGACCCCTTACTACCCCTTCAACACAAGAATTATATACACACACAAACATAAATCCATCCAAACAAATACACAATGAAGGCTACACTTGAAAACTGTATGGCAACAGGGGGGATTGAGGAAGACCGACCAGGAACACATTTCCATGCACATTTCAAACCAGTTACAACAGTTAAACACTTGCTCTATGTTTATGCTAGACGAGGAAAGAAGAAAAAAAACTACTGTTCCGATACAGAAAGGCATGCATTATGAATGTACACTGACCAGCAATATCAAACATTCTGTTGCTAAAACAAAGACTGACAAAAACATAAACAAAACTATGACTTTGTCCAGACCTGACTCTGACTGGTTCTCAACTCGAAAGACATCGATCAGAATTATTATTAGTCACTGAGTTAGGAGTTGCTTCCCATTTCCTTCCGAACTGCCAGCTTCGCTGTAGGAGTCAGTCAGTGTTCAGTTTCAGTTTCATTATTACCAAGCAGACCAGTCTGACCACTGTCATAGTTGTCACCATACTAGGGGGTTATCCCCCGCAGTGCAAAACAAATGGGTTTAAAATGGTTTGAAAACAGTTCAACACAACATTATGATACCAAAAAATCTCTAAAGGCAAATAACTGCATTTACTGTGTCCCTATCTCACATACCCCTGTTGTCCCTGCCTTGTGGGCCCCTAGTGTCCCTGCCCACTGCGCCCCCTAAAGTCCTTACCTACTGTGTCCCTTGTGTCCTTTTCTATTGTGTCCCTGTGTCCTCACTTAGTGTGTCCCTATCTATTGTTGCTAGTATTCCTACTATGTCCCTAGAGTCCCTACCTATTGTGTCCCTGGTGTCCTCACTTAGTGTGTCCCTATCTATTGTGTTGCTAGTATTCCTACTATGTCCCTAGAGTCCCTACCTATTGTGTCCCTGGTGTCCTCACTTAGTGTGTCCCTATCTATTGTGTTGCTAGTATTCCTACTATGTCCCTAGAGTCCCTACCTATTGTGTTCCTGGTGTCCTCACTTAGTGTGTCCCTATCTATTGTGTTGCTAGTATTCCTACTATGTCCCTAGAGTCCCTACCTATTGTGTTCCTGGTGTCCTCACTTAGTGTGTCCCTATCTATTGTGTTGCTAGTATTCCTACTATGTCCCTACCTATATTGTGTCCTGGTGTCCTCACTTAGTGTGTCCCTATCTATTGTGTTGCTAGTATTCCTACTATGTCCCTACCTATTGTGTCCCTGGTGTCCTCACTTAGTGTGTCCCTATCTATTGTGTTCCTGGTGTCCTCACTTAGTGTGTCCCTATCTATTGTGTCCCTGGTGTCCTCACTTAGTGTGTCCCTATCTATTGTGTCCCTGGTGTCCTCACTTTAGTGTGTCCCTATCTATTGTGTCCCTGGTGTCCTCACTTAGTGTGTCCCTATCTATTGTGTTCCTGGTGTCCTCACTTAGTGTGTCCCTATCTATTGTGTCCCTGGTGTCCTCACTTAGTGTGTCCCTATCTATTGTGTTCCTGGTGTCCTCACTTAGTGTGTCCCTATCTATTGTGTTCCTGGTGTCCTCACTTAGTGTGTCCCTATCTATTGTGTCCCTGGTGTCCTCACTTAGTGTGTCCCTATCTATTGTGTCCCTGGTGTCCTCACTTAGTGTGTCCCTATCTATTGTGTCCCTGGTGTCCTCACTTAGTGTGTCCCTATCTATTGTGTCCCTGGTGTCCTCACTTAGTGTGTCCCTATCTATTGTGTCCCTGGTGTCCTCACTTAGTGTGTCCCTATCTATTGTGTCCCTGGTGTCCTCACTTAGTGTGTCCCTATCTATTGTGTTCCTGGTGTCCTCACTTAGTGTGTCCCTATCTATTGTGTCCCTGGTGTCCTCACTTAGTGTGTCCCTACCTATTGTGTCCCTGGTGTCCTCACTTAGTGTGTCCCTATCTATTGTGTCCCTGGTGTCCTCACTTAGTGTGTCCCTATCTATTGTGTCCCTGGTGTCCTCACTTAGTGTGTCCCTATCTATTGTGTTCCTGGTGTCCTCACTTAGTGTGTCCCTATCTATTGTGTCCCTGGTGTCCTCACTTAGTGTGTCCCTATCTATTGTGTTGCTAGTATTCCTACTATGTCCCTAGAGTCCCTACCTATTGTGTCCCTGGAGTCCTTTTCTAATGTGTCTCTAGTGTCCTTACCCACTGTGTCCCTAATGTCCCTATCTATTGTGTCCCTTAAGTCATTACCTACTGTGTCTCTAGTGTCCTTACCTACTGTGTCCCTAGAGTCCCCACCTATTGTGTCCCTTGAGTCCTTGCCTACTGTGTTCCTAATGTCCTTACCTACTGTGTCCCTACCTATTGTGTCTCTAGTGTCCTTAACTACAGTGTCCCTAATGTCCTTACCTACTGTGTCCTGAGTGCCCCTACCAACTGTATCCATAGTGTCCTTACCTACTATGTCCCTAATGTCCTTACCTACTATGTCCCTAGAGTCCCCACCTACTGTGTCCCTAGTGTCCTTACCTACTGTGTCCCTAGAGTCCCTACCTACTGTGTCCCTAATGTCCTTACCTGCTGTGTCCCTAGCGTCCTTACCTGCTGTGTCCCTAGTGTCCTTACCTACTGTGTCCCATATGTACTTACTTACTGTGTCCCTAATATCTTTACCTACTGTGTCCCTACCTACTATGTCCCTAGTGTCCTTACCTACTGTGTCCCTAGTGTCCTTACCTACTGTGTCCCTGATGTCCTTACCTACTGTGTCCCTAATTCCTTACGTACTGTGTCCCTAGTGTCCTTGCCTACTGTGTCCCTAGTGTCCTTACCTACTGTGTCCCTAAAGTCCTTACCTGCTGTGTCCCTAAAGTCCTTACTTACTGTGTCCCTAGTGTCCTTACCTACTGTGTCCCTAGTGTCCTTACCTACTGTGTCTCTAGTGTCCTTACCTACTGTGTCCCTACCCACTGTGTCCCTAATGTCCTCACTTAGTGTGTCCCTATCTATTGTGTCCATGGTGTCCTTACTAGGTCCCAAATGTCCCTAACTAGGGTGTCCCTAGACTCTTTACCTAAAGTGTCCTTAGAATCCTTACATAGTGTCTCCCTAGTATCCTTACCTACTGTGTCCATAGTGTCCCCATCTACTGTGTCCCTAAAAGATCGGGCGGGGGGGGGGGGGGGGGGGGGGGGGGGGGGGGGGGGGGGTGGGGGGGGGGGGGGGGGGGGGGGGGGGGGGGGGGGGGGGGAGTGACTAAAAAAAAATGTCAAATAGGGTAAAAGAAAAAGAGGAGCTTCACAGCACAAAATGTACAGAAAGTGGTGATACACTACATACTGAAGGAGCTCCCAGCATGCCAACAGGCGTCAATTAAGAGGTGCTAAAATGTCTGTGCACCATAGTGTCACCTGGCACACTGTCAGCAAGGAAAGGGTTAACCCGGCATGTTGTCACTGTCAATTAAGAACATCTATGGACATGAAATCAAAATAAAAAACAGATGTGATCCCAAGCAAACAAAAGGTAACTTTAAAAAATAAAAAAAAAATGATCAAGCACTGACCAACAATTTTATAATCACACACATATATATATATATATATATATTTTTTTTGTTCATCAAAGTCTACAAGTACTTTGCATGCATGTATGCGCACACATGCATACAAACCACACACACACACACACACACACACACACACACACACACACACACACACTTTCATGCACACATGTGCACACACACACACAAATAAACACATAACACTTATTTTTGCTCTCTCTCTATCTCTGAGGCCACCATTTGCATCACCTGTCTAGAGTCGTCCATTTGCCAACTGTAATCCACCACCTGTCTAGAGCTGACCAGTCATATTGCTTGTCCAGAGTCAACCATTGATATCGCTGACTGTTTTCCACTGACCGGAACTTTCTCAACTGAACTCCCCTCAATATATATATATAGAATGATCAAAGGCAAAAGAAGGGAAAAGACATGAAGCAAACACAGAGACTGACAGTACAGACAGTGAAGATCAGTCCATCATCTGAAGCAGATCACATCCAAGAAAGCCTAGGACTTGTGTCCTGCACCAAAGACATCACCGAAACAGGACTGGTCAGTGAGTGTGTTCACTGCAGGACATGGGTGGGAATGCCATAGACGTCCTTGCCTTTCTCCTCTTCCTCGTCCACCAGTTTAGCCACACTGCCCTTCAAAGAGGTGGTGCTGGCGGTTTTGGCATCACAGGCACTGTCAACATCGCTCCTCTCCTCTTTGTCATCGGCACCATCCTTCACAACCTTCTGCCCATCATCATCAAAGACTTGAACATCAGGATAGGAGACGACGACTGTTGGGAAAGAAGTGGAGATGGTTTGGATGTTCAACTGTTCATCGTTTTCCTTGCTGTCTGTAGCTTGTGGTGAGAGTTCCGCGCTGTTCTGATTCTGCGTCTCTTTCTGCAAGTCGTTGTCCTTGGTGATGCTTTTGTCCAAGTCAGATGTCTCGTTTTCTGATTCTGGGCTGTGGCCATGCTCCACGGCCTTTGATCCAGGGGTTGGGGAGGTCATGGGATGAAGGTGGGGTGTGGAGTCACTGTCCACCTGCTGCCCTGTTTTCAGTCCTCTATTTTTCAGCAGACATTCAGCCACGGACAACACGGACAGTTTTGATCCTGTGGCTTTCCCTAGTGGTGCTGTTGGTTTCAAAGTGGTGGGAGAAGCCTGAGAGGTGGAGGAAACTGGAAGAATCAGAATCTGAGGTACTGCTGGAACTGCTGCTGTCTGATGTCCAAGAGTTTGAAGAGGATGACGATGAAGAGGAGGAGGAGGCAGAGGAGGAAGAGCTTTTGCTATCATCATTCTCAAAATCATTATCATTGTACAAGTCTTCAGCGTTATCTTTCTGTGACGATTTATTTTCATTTGTGGAATCCATCCCAGGCTCCACCATGTTGTTGTCAATGTTCATCAAATCATCTGCAACAAGAGGTTCTCCTTCCTTGCCCTCATTTACATTCCCTGGTGTATCCTCGGGGAAAACCTCTCTGGAATCTCCTGCGGCATCATGGTCTGTGTCAAAGACATATACCCTGATACCCTGTTCACCAGGATGCTCCTCAAGGTCTGCCTGCATGTCTGACATGCCCTCTCTCTCCTGGCCATTCCTGTTGGACACAGTGTCCTTTGGTTCATCTTCATGACCTGATGCCTCTGTCGGCTGGTCAGATGCCTGGGTCCAGGTCACTGTCTTCTTCTGGTGACATGGATCCCCTTTAGGCTGCTTGGGGAAATCTTGCTCGGTGACCCACCTGTCTGCCAGCTTCAAAGCCTCTGCCTCCAATGGCACCGTCAGACTGGACTGTCGGCGTCGCTGGAAGCGCTGCTCACCATCAGTGACATCTTCTCCACTGTGGTCTGCTGCAGCAGCAGCAGCCAGCCCAGGCTGTTGTGGGAACACTGCACCACCATCAGCACCATCGACTGAATGCCTCCGCAGGTGAGCCAGCACAATGCTCTCTCTTCCTCAGTGCCTAGCTCCACCGACAGGCGTCGGACGCGGGAGATGCTGATTTCAGCGTCCATGTTGCTGGCGGAGTTATCAGCTGGTGGGGAGTCAGGTTCCTGACAAACAATGTTGATGACAGCATCTCCATTCCTTCCATCCCCCTCTTCGTCCACTGTTTCGTCTGTCGCCATGTAGAGAGGCGTCCCTGTTACAGCTTTTCCTGATGTAGTTTTTCTGGACCATAGCCTGCATGTTCTGAGACATGTGCACAGTCCTCATCATTTGGTCCACCGTTTTCTTCATTTTGACAAACGTTTTCACATCCCCTCTCATGCACCTCCACTTCCTGCTCCAGCCTTCTTTCCAAAGCTGTTTTTGGTGGTGGTTGAAAACTGATAAATGCTTCTGGGACTGAGCTGATGACAATGGCTGGCACTTCCTTCCCATCAGTGCTATCCTCCTTCTCTCTCTCTTCACTGCTCTCTGTGTCCCCTGTTGTCTCACACTGTGACCCACTTCCTTCATGCATGTGGGATGGTGGCGTTCTGGCGCTTTCTTTTTCAGCATGTGCTGGATCTTGCCCAGAGGTTCCCTCTGATGATTCCAGGGTGTGGGCGGCCAGGTTGGTGCTGTGGCTGCTGGCATTGGGGGTGTCCTGCAGGATGTAGATGTCATCTTGCAGGAACTCCCTGCTGCTTGGCTCTGTCCCCACCACCATCTCCAGCTGACCTCCACCACTGGAACCATCTCTGTTTGCCGGGGCTCCTACAGATAGCTGAGGGATTTTCATGGGGTGTTCCACCTCCACCACACTACTGGGCTCCTTCCCTGTGACTGCTCTGGGTGGTGCAGGTCTCTGCCTCTTCTTCTTCACTGCTTTAGAACGTTTGATGACTCTCTTGCTGCCGCTCAAAGTGTATCATTCAATGAGCCTGGCTCGACATCACCCGGAAGAGCTCGCTCTTCCTCCTGCATCAGCTTGGTGTAGGTCTCAGAGTGGACATCACAGGACAGGAGAGACAGAACTGTGGCTGCATTCTTCTCTGGCAGAGCTGGACACTGATGAGGGATCGGTCAACTCCATGCCCTGAACAAGGAGGGATCGGGGTGTTCTGGGACTGGTGGGACTCCTGGGAGTTCTCTGAGGTGTAGAAGGATGTTGGGGTTTGGAGCGATTTTCATTCCACAAACCTTTTCTTTTCACTGCCTCTCGGCAGTCGCTGCTTTGCATGATCAGCAGTCGTCGTACTTGCTTTCGTCATCGCCACGGGATTCTGAATCCACATCTTTTTTTTAAGCATCATCCTCCCCTGACAGGACCCTACCTCCTCAGGCACACTGTCCTGTTCCTCACACACCTCTGGTACAGGGCGTTTGGGACTGACAGCTGCTTCTGGCTCTGTAGCCAGCTGTGAATTTCCATACAGTCTTCCTGGGGATGCCACTTCAGACTCTATGTCTGACACCCTCATCTGCAGTGTCTGCTGCTTCCTTCACAGGCACAGGTCCAATTTCTCCTGTGGTCTGCTGCTGACGGCCAGGACTTTCCTCTTCCTTGGTAACTTTGGTTTCTGGTTTATCAACAGCATCGTCCCTCAGTCTGGGAGAAGCCGTGACATCTTCGGCAGCAGCTTTGGCTTTCTTTCTTCTCTGTGTTTTCTGGGTTGTGGGGAAGAAGAGAAGGAGTCAGGTGAGGGAGATCGGGAGTGACAGGAGTCAACAGTGTCTGTGAAGGCTGCCCTCTCTGGGGACTGTTGGTGGGGTCTCGTGACAGAGCCTCGGTCAGCAGCTGACCTGCGGCCGCGAACTGTGTGCCCCATGGTGGCTGACTCTCTGGATTGTGGGCCTTGTTCTGCTGCTGCTGCTCCCTTCCCCGTTCCTTGTTACGTACTGTGCTGCAATTGTAATCTGGAACGAACAAACAGAACAGGCTGTAGTCATGGCATACACACTGCTGCCTTCTGCTGAATTGGGACACAGGACACTTTTTTAAAAAGTGTACAGGTACATTTCACTGTTTCGTATCCTTTATAATTCTTCAGGAATCACTGTATTTCAAACAATATACGGAAGGAAAGGCGAGGGGGAAGAGAAAGGGAGGAGGAGGTGGTGGAGGAATAGAGAGAAGGGAAGGAAGCAGTATGTATCTTTCTGGGGCAAAAGTAAACATTACATTAATCAGAACAGTTTATAATATTGTCAATGCAGATCTGCCAAAGCTCAACTTCATTCTTTATTTCATACAACACGCAGTTCATTGTACAGGTTCCAGACGCAAGGGAACCCGAATCTGAAACAGCCCCAGGCTGATGAGTCCATCTTTTAAGGACCTTCTTATGCCAGGATGAGGCGTCAACACACTAACAAGGGCACAGTCATTTCAACCTGATTGCTTATAATACACTTCTGGAAAACATCTACCAATAATACCATGAACTTGAATTATAAACAGATCAAAAAAAAAGAATATGACAGTGATATTTTCAATATGTGGAAAACATTTCTCCTTCAGCTAATAAATGAACTGGATGGTAACTGCTTAACAAAGATAACAAAACAAACTTTTTCAACAGTTGCACTGGAATAACTTGACACCTTTAGCAACCGTAGAGTATCTACATGTGTAAGGACACTGTTAGTTGTTAAAGGTGCAGGTTAGGCCACGTCACAATGCAGGAACACTATTTCTGGTACCTGTGACCTCCACTCTCACACACTAGGTCTGGCATACATGTCTTCAGGTTGTTATTTAGGTCTTCAACGTCTGAAGAGCAGTTGGCATGTTCTTTTCTTGAGTGTTTTAATGCCTTTGATTTTTTTTGTCTCCGTTGATACTGCCTGAAAGTGTCTCTCTCAATGCTGACTTAACTTTCTTTCCCCGTTTGCATATATATGTGTGTACATACGAGTCCCTGCTTGCACACACACACACACACACACACTCTCTCTCTCTCTCTCTCTCTTTCTCTCTCTCTCTCTCTCTCTCTCATTGCACAGCCTCTATTATTGAAAGCCTAAAAAAAAATGCGATAACCTTAAACAAGAAACAGAGAAATCTATCTGTGCTTCGCTGTAATCTGCCCGCCCCTCCCCATATCAACCTCCAGTGACCTTTTCCTTAGTTGTTTTCCCACGTTCTTCACACAGCCATGTCATGCATCGTTCTCACCACAAACAAGGGACAACACCTCAACACACGAAACTGACCTGGTTCATCACAGCATGACGAGAGTGAAAAAAAGCCAGCAGTCAAACCACACATGCGTGACTGCAGATCAGGCGTGACGGACAGACAACTGTGATCTTCCTTGCGTGACTGTGAGGCAGGTGCCAATACGAGAACCGAGTCCCACAGGTGACACAAGATCTGAGGGAGGAGGGGTGAGGAAAAGGGGGGGGGGGGGGGGGGGGGGGGGTGCTGACAGGCTGAGATACAAGCAACAAAGTGAAAAAAAGGGGAGAGGGCATCAGGCTTACAACACTAATACATCGCACAGTACTTTTACTTCCACCAAAACGGGAAACTCCAAGAGTTAAAAAAAAAAAAAAAATGATCTAGTGAATTCATACAGAGCATGCACATGCATTTAGAATCACCAGTCTTTGCTCAACATGCTGTCTACCTTGTGCTTGTGATGTTGTAAAGGATGAAATGATTTTTTTTTTATATATGTCAAACCAAGAGTGCTTTCAACAGATGAGAAAAAGAGACCATGCAGTTTATGCTTGAAGACTGTGACAGTGGACAGGCAAGTGCTGGACATGATGACTGATTACATCTACAACACCTTCAATGAACAGATGCTAAGTGATCCCCATCCTGACTACACAACACCTTCAATGAACAGAATGCCGAGAGACATCCCCCCCCCCCCCCCCCCCCCCCCCCCCCCCCCATTCTGACTACATCCACAACACCTTCAATTTTTAGAGTGCCAAGAGACCCCTACCCTGACTACACCTCCAGTGTATGATATTCAAGGTGACCTACACTATGACTACATCTTCAATGTATAATAATTATACAAAGTGACCTGCACTGTGACTATATGCCCAATGCATGATCATGCTAAGTGACCCCCATCCTGACTACACCTACTTCCTTGATGACTGGTTGGTCATACACTTCTCTAGCTGGCCAGGCAGTTGCTTGCTTGCTTTCTTGGAAGGTTGGTTGTTCGTCTGGCTGGTCTGTTTCTTTTTCTTAGTGTTGTAAGGTTGATGACCAAGCTGGTGGTCAATGACTGATTGACTGCCTGATGTTTTGCCCCTTTAAATTTGTACCACAGGAAGCACGAAGACTGTTGACAGTTCAAAACTTCATAGCTATCTTATTATATTCTTATCTTTGCTTTCTTACCTATCTATCTGTCTATCAATCTGTTTATGGTCCTTCTCTTACTTATCTACCTGTCTATCTGTCTCTAGACTTATTCTTTTATATAGACTTATTCCTTCCCATACTAACCAGCATCCCAATTCATTTCTTCAGCAATTCAAACGCAAACTGATTTGTGAAGACTGTGATACATTCATAAACCAAACAGCACACAAACAACACAATGTCCAACATGCCCAAGCAGTCGACTGATGACATTCCACAATAACTAGAGAATACCATATGACCAGGTGTAACCAACAGGACTATTCATATTCTTCATCAACAGACCGATACTTCCTGTTGTCCTCTTCGTTGCCCAGCTGTTCTCTTTACACTACACACTTGTTCTGCAGACTGTGTGGATGTTCATGGTCTATGCATGAGAAGCAGACTGTTAAGAATGGGGATTCAAAAAAAAAAAAAAAAAAAAAAAAAAAAAGGTCCCACTCCACAAATCCTACATATAAATGACATTCAAGAAAATTTTGAATAGCAACTCTAATAAATTTCTGCTAGAAAAGACACAACAATTTTGAACAAACATTTCCAACAGAACCATCCTCACAATGAAGATCTGTTATCTTTATGCACAAACTGTCCCAAACATCACTATGTGTACACTGTTTAACTGTGTGGTTCATCCATCAGCTACAGGCTGCTCTCCCTTTGACATGGCCTTCTGACGCTGCGGATGATGGTGAAGGCAGACGCGTTGGTCGGTCCAGCTGACTTGTGTAGTCTTGGTGGACACAGGTCAAAACTCTCACCACTGCTGGCCAGGTTTCACTGACGTACCACAGCATTCAAACACTGCATCCATCCACTGTGTGTGCAAAGGGATGTAGACAGTTTACTGAGAAAGATGTGTATGCAATAGTTAGTGTTCTTTTTAGCATCTTGTGTTTGTGTAAGAGATGCAACAATAAAAATGTATGTGTGTTAGCATTTGTTCAGATTCTATGTCTGACTGGTGAGACTTCTGCATTGTTACATCTGCATTCTGCTGTTATCAGCTTGAATGCTGTTCATATGGAGCAGTATTGTTAGCATAGTGTGTGTGTGGGTGTGTGTGTGTGTGTGTGTGTGTGTGTGTGTGTGTGTGTGTGTGTGTGTAAGCGTGTGTGTGTGTGTGTGTGTGTGTGTGTGTGTGTGTGTGTGTGTGTGTGTGTGTGTGTGTGTGTGACACTGTGTGTGTGTGCATGTGCAAGTGTGTGTTTTGTGAGTGTGTATGTAAGTGTGTGTGTGTGTGTGTGTGTGTGTGTGTGTGTGTGTGTGTGTGTGTGTGTGTGTGTGTGTGTGTGTGTGTGTGTGTGTTTTTGTGTGTGTGAGTGTGTATGCATGTAAGTTTTTGTGTGTGAGTGTGTGTGTGTGTGGTGTGTGTGTGTGTGTGTGTGTGTGTGTGTGTGTGTGTGTGTGTGTAAAAGAGAGAAAAGAGAGTGTGTGTGTGTATGTATGTTTGTTGTGTGCATGTGGTGTGTAAAAGAGACAGGGGGGGGGGGGGGGGAGACAGAGACAGATACAGAGAGAGAGAGAGTATGCTGTAGTATGCATGAAATTTATTTTCCAATGCAAGCTTGAACTGCATGTGATCTTTCTGTACATTGCTAGCTGCGTGCAAGGAGTTTTCTTTTTTTCCCTGTCATTCCAGCCTTTCTCTGAAAGCACCGATCCACTCAATAAAAACCACCCCCACAAGCTGACGCCGTTTTATTCACCTCAGTGCACCACAAACAGCAAAACCACCCCCACAAGCTGACTCTGTTTTATTCATCAAAGTGCACCACAAACAGCAAAGGAAAAAACACACAAACAAACAAACACAAAACAAAGTCCTCTCCTACACAGGGAAATAAATCTTCAGTGAAGGCGAGAAATAATAAATAAGTACAGTGACTCTTCTTCTCCCACAGTGAGACTGTTAAAGGCACGTAATGTCAAGCCAGTGCTGCTTGCGCTACCCAGTCTCCTAGCACAGTGGTGAACAAGAGGAAAACACACAGGAAAGTGTCCTTGTTGGATTGTGACTTATTATTATCATCATTATGATTTACTATTATCATTATCATTATTATTATCATTATTACTATAATTATCATCATCATTATTATTATGAGTAGTTATGTAGCAGCTATCCTTGGTTAGAAACAAAGCTCTTATAGTGCATTACAATCCATGCTCTTGTTACACGATGGTTGCCTCCCTGAGTAGAGCCAATTGAAGAGCTGCCTGCTGGTTCTTCATTTAGTCATTTCAAGTCATTCCGTCAATATAAGCGTCTGTTTTCTTCCTTTTTTGTCTTTCAATTTTTCACACAAGGTGCATGCTATGTACAAACCAATGGTCAAACTGGCCTTCTGTTCTAAAAGCTGGTGTTCTGATTCTACTTGTGTGCAAGACTTTTTGCCTGCCTCATGGAACCTCAGTTTATAGTCTCGTTTGAAGCACTTTTCTGGAAATGGAGTCAGAACCAATTTCAACTCAGAGGGGAAAATCACTGTGTGCAAAAACTGCCCAGCGGAGATTTGAACCGCAACCCCAGGATCACCCGGACAGCAAGTCCGGTGCTCTACCAACTGAGCTATTGCAGCTTCCTGTTATCCTGCCAAGAACATGAGATTTCACCTGTTTCTGTTCACTGGTTGGTTAGCTGAATTTACCCAAAAAGTACACAACCTGTTCTAAACAAATTTCCTCAGAAGACAGAATGTGGGTCAAGGAATAATGTTGGACAGAAGAGTGGAATGAATCAATAGAAAGCAGTAGATGCAAGGCCATCACTCTTTCTCTGTCCTGCCAGGGGACTGGACAGTGACAGCTGGATTCAAGCATATCACACATGCACAGTTTGACATCATAGTACAACAAAGTGCACACAACAGCAGACTTTTGATGGTCAACATGCACATTGATGTGAACCTGTGTACCAGCACTTAACTCAGCAACCTTGTCTATAAAGACCTGACGATGTGAATATGCATCTTGCTTCTTATTTGGAGGACTGTTGTACATTAAGTTAACGGGGTCTACAATCTCTCCCCAGTGCCTTCAGGTTAAACGACCATTGTTGTTTGTTCAGTGAAAAGCTCAGTTTTGTGCGCTGGTCTCTTTACAAACCACTCACAACAGTGTTCTTGTTGTTCACACTCATATGTTTGCTGAGTAGTGCAGTGCAAGCAGCATTAGCTTGGAGTTATCTACCTTTAAATCATTTCACTTTGGGAGTAAAAGCTATTGTAGAAGTCTTTTTCTTTTTCAAGTGCAAAGCATTTCACTTCATACTCTAAAAAAGCCTGGGAAAAAACACCTCTCATTAATCAATTCAACATCATAAACAAAAAGATTTTTTCATCAATAACTGTAACAGCTAACAATGTGCATCACACTGTTTGCAAGCACTGCATTGTGTTCAGTTTATAGTCTCGTTTGAAGCACTTTTCTTCTGGAAATGGAGTCAGACCAATTTCAACTCTCAGGGAAATCACTGTGTGCCAGTCCGGTGCTCTACCAACTGAGCTATTGCAGCTTCCTGTTATCCTGCCAAGAACATGAGATTTCACCTGCGTCTGTTCACTGGTTGGTTAGCTGAATTACCCCAAAAGTACACAACCTGTTCTAAACAAATTTCCTCAGAAGACAGAATGTGGGTCAAGGAATAATGTTGGACAGAAGAGTGGAATGAATCAATAGAAAGCAGTAGATGCAAGGCCATCACTCTTTCTCTGTCCTGCCAGGGACTGGACAGTGACAGCTGGATTCAAGCATATCACATGCACAGTTTGACATCATAGTACAACAAAGTGCACACAACAGCAGACTTTTGATGGTCAACATGCACATTGATGTGAACCTGTGTACCAGCACTTAACTCAGCAACCTGTCTATAAAGACCTGACGATGTGAATATGCATCTTGCTTCTTATTTGGAGGACTGTTGTACATTAAGTTAACGGGGTCTACAATCTCCCCCAGTGCCTTCAGGTTAAACGACCATTGTTGTTTGTTCAGTGAAAAGCTCAGTTTTGTGCGCTGGTCTCTTTACAAACCACTCACAACAGTGTTCTTGTTGTTCACACTCATATGTTTGCAGAGAGTGCAGTGCAAGCAGCATTAGCTTGGAGTTATCTACCTTTAATCATTTCACTTTGGGAGTAAAAGTTATTGTAGAAGTCTTTTTCTTTTTTCAAGTGCAAAGCATTTCACTTCATACTAAAAAAGCATGGGGGGGAAAAACACCTCTCATTAATCAATTCAACATCATAAACAAAAGATTTTTTTCATCATAACTGTAACAGCCTAACAATAACCATCACACTGTTCTACAAGCACTGCATTGTGTTTACGTTTTAAGAGATCTGAATAGCAGTCCTGTATGAGTGAGTGTGTGTGTGTGTGTGTGTGTGTGTGTGTGTGTGTGTGTGTGTGTGTGTGTGTTGTTCTTCTCTTTAATGTCTTTTCACAATGCTGTGATATTAGACGAAAAAAAAATAAATAAAAAAAAAAAAATTAAACAAAAAATCAACAACAATCACAAAAACTCCCGTCTTCCTACCTCTGAACCTCCCTACCATTTCCCTTCAAAAATGAAATCTTAACAACAATAACGTACTCAAAACATTTGTAAACATTAAATCAATGATCCAACTGGGCTCCGTTTTGTGCCTTTAACAACATCCAGCATAAGCAAATAGTTCAATAAAATATTCTTAAAAGATGAATCTGAAACCGTTGAATCACAAATCGAAGTGGGTAAAAATGATTCCAAATGCTGACAGTGTAGAATAACATGGACAGTTGTTATTTCCTCACCGCAGACGCACTTAACATGACTGTTGAATTTGTGTGTGTGTGTGTGTGTGTGTGTGTGTGTGTGTGTGTGTGTGTGTGTGTGTGTCTCTGTGTGTGTGTGTGTGTCTGTGTCTGTGTGTACACAATAACCTTTAAAACTCATATATAAAGCACTGAAGAAATGTCCATTGCATTCACATTTGGCATGCCTCACCTGGAAAGCAAGCAGAAATCAACAATGTCACCCCCATCCCCACCCCCTTCCCTCCACCTCCCCCCAAAAAAGAACCTTCAATTTTTTTTTCTTATTTGTCTAATTCGGGTCTTTCCACTATGCAATCTCTTGTGGCTGGCAAACATGCAAAACATGGGACTTTTCCATCTGTTTTTTTTTTTTTTTCTTTTTCATTTATTTCTGTTTTGCTGTCTGTTAATTGTCTTTGGGTTGATAAAGGTGAGGGCACAGTATATCTCCCACATGTTTGAGACCAAAAGACCTATCCTGTGGAGAGCATTTGTATGGAAAACATTTACTGTCTTTTTCAATGACAACAAAAATGTTCTGATGATATTAGTTTTGGAGTTTCCATGAAAAAATGTAGCACTAACCTAATTTGTGAAAGATTTAAGAAGTCCAAAGCAAATGGTTCACAGTCTTACTGAAGGATTTGTCCCACAATGACATTGTACTTTCAGCTTAAAATACAGAGGCCAGAGATGAACAGCATATATTTGGGGAAATGATTTCTCTACACATAAATATACGAGGTCACATAAAAACTAAGAAATCATTCATATCCAAATGCGCATAATATGCATTTCAAATCTCAGTCTTTCTGACCTCTCTGTTCACTTGTGATTTTCAACAACTCAACACATCTACAGAGGATTGTCAATATTCAAAAGCAGGTTTCATTATCCACTGCTGTATTTCATAGGAAGGAGACCACACGAACCACATCAAGGTTTCAAGTGAGTGAAGCAGAGATCAGTGACAGTCCTCCCCTAACTCCTCCCCCCCCTCCCCCCAAGGCCTGTCTGGTGACAGATGTCAATGAGCAGTCTTCCCTCTTAACCACCTGTGCCCTGTGACCAGCCTTCCCATAGACCATCTTTCACATAGCCATGGGTATTCCTGCAGACCATCTTTCACATAGCCATGGGTATTCCTACAGACCATCTTTCACATAGCCATGGGTATTCCTACAGACCACCTTTCACATAGTGCCCAGTCTTCCCTCACACAATCTTTACACAGTTACGGGTCTTCCCACCAACCAGCTTTTCACTAGTGGGTCTTCCCACAGACTATGTTTACACAGAGATGATTCTTCCCAATCAGATAAGCTTTCTCACAGACCACCTTTACATACAGAGAAGTCTTCTCACAGACCATCTTTACATACAGAAAAGCCTTCTCACAGACTATCTTTACATACAGATATACCTTCTCACAGACTATCTTTTCATACAGATAAGCCTTCTCACAGACCACCTTCACTTACCAATGAGTCTTCTCACAGACCATCTTCATAATTATACCAGTGAGTCTTCTCACAGACCACCTTCATAATTATACCAGTGAGTCTTCTCACAGACCACCTTCATAATTATACCAGTGAGTCTTCTCACAGACCACTTCATAATTATACCAGAGTCTTCTCACAGACCACCTTCATAATCATACCAGTGAGTCTTCTCACAGACCACCTTCATAATTATACCAAAGAGTCTTCTCACAGACCACCTTCACAATTATACCAACGAGTCTTCTCACAGACCACCTTCATAATTATACCAATGAGTCTTCTCACAGACCACCTTCATAATTATACCAAGAGTCTTTTCTCACAGACCACCTTCATAATATACCAATGAGTCTTCTCACAGACCACCTTCACAATTATACCAATGAGTCTTCTCACAGACCACCTTCACAATTATACCAACGAGTTTTCTCACAGACCACCTTCATAATTATACCAATGAGTCTTCTCTCAGACCATCTTCATACAGTGATGAATCTTCCCGCACACCATCTTAACATACTGACAAGCCTTCCCACAGACCATCTCTACATCAACATGTGGAACGATCTTCACCTAGCCAATTAAAGATGCTCTCAAAATACGAAATGTGAAGACTCTACAAAACGTTCTTTCCTGTCAAGATATGTCTGTCCCTGTCAATCGAGGAGCAACCAGGCTCTCTGTTTTTCAAATCTTTTTAAAAAAAAAGTCAAGGAATGGGCGGAAAAAAAAAAAAACAAGATGGCAGAAAGCAGCACTGCACAAAAATACAAAGGGAAAGTCAGAAAAAGACACACACTCGGGTCCTGTGTTTAACAACCTAATAGAATGCAGAAGGATCCATGGTACAGGTCCTAACATCCTCACTCCACCTGTGACTCCTCTTCCTCTATCAAAGGGACCTAAAATGTCCTTTAAAAACACCAATATGTGAATTCATACACTAATGGGGATATACTTCATACAGGGTACACTCAAGAGCAGTGGCAATACAGAACACATGGCACAGACATGGCACATCATGTGAATGTCAGACAACAGTGAAGACTCTATATCATCAGTGACCGATGGAAACCTGAGGCACTGGGTCTCCACCATCATTGCTGAGATGGTTCAGACATGGAAACACAAACCACAAACATTGGAGAACCTGAGGAACTCTGCAATGAATTGTCCTTTTATCTGTCCTTGTTCAAAGTAGACAGCAACCCATGAACCTGTTTATTATCTGGCTCAATGAATGCTGCAAAGGCACCCCACAGCCAACCTAAAACATCAGAGAGGTAAAACCAAAGGCAGCAAGAAGACAGACGGTAATAAAGACATCATCCCCTTGGGGATAAACAAAATCTGAAAACCCTGAACAATAACCACCATGGACCCAAAATGATACCGAAAAGAGATGATAAAAACCATGTGAAATGCAGTCTGTTCAAAAACTTTTTAAAAGAGACAGGAAAATCATTCCTGATAATCTTGAATAACGAAGGCAGTGATCGATGAGAAACAGTTAGAAAATGAGAAACTGTCACAAAATAACAAGTTTTGAACAAGAAAGACTGAGATTTATGTTTGACCTAGCCGAGAGATCTGAACTTAAAAAGGCACTTCCGAATTAAACGGGTTTGATTGTTATACAGGGAGATACTGCATTTTACTCAATCAAAAACGGTTGTCGGTCTTATAAACCATGCAAGACTGTTTAAAACTGTCTTATCAAGACTTAACATCTTAATTATTACTGGAAAAAAAAAACAAGGCTTCTCCAACAGACTATTTCATGTCTATCAAGGCTTGACGTCTCACTACTCGACAAGTACAAGACTTCTAAAACAGACAGCCTTGAATGACTTGCATCTGGCACGCTTCTGTTCTGAAAATGCTGCAGAGCAAAGTTCAGGAAAGCTACAGCAAGGAAGAACAACTCGGAAGACTTCTATGCCGTTTCTTAACTCTCCACAACTGGTCCACGATCAGATCATCTGAAGAGAGTGCTTGCAACATCTGAAGAATGTAACATTTCTCAGCCTCAGGTCAGGAACATTAGATCCAGAAATGACACTCATATCTGTGTGAAGGCCAGCCTTTTCAAGCATGACTGTTTCAACAATGTGACATTTACCTCAATTCACTGGCCCTATGAGTTCTCTCCCATGAACAAACAATTTCAAAAGGATGGAGCGCCAATACTTGTTGAACACAAACCTGATCAGTTCTGCTATACGGCCAAGAGGATACAAGGCTGGAGTAGAATTAAAGCAAATGCTAGCAGGTATCAGAAATATTACTCAATACAAAACAAATGCTAACAGCCCAACTAAGGAACATGTCAGATCTCTTTCTGTTTATATAGCTGTCTATATTGATACAAATCTCCAGCTCCGATACTCACCCTTATGTACAGATTTCTGCCATTCACTGTATTATCATGATCAAAAACAAAAAAGCAAACTTAAGGATATTCGAGATTGCACAATTTCAAAATGCAATCAACATTAAAACCAATGATTTTACAAAAGCTTCTGCTTAAGCTGGGTAGTTTTACCAGAAAAAACTTTGGACCTTTATCCAGAACCCACTGTTCCTTCACAGCCCTCTGTTAAATAACAACAAACAATTCATCTGGCATGTATCCAAAAATCACTGTCCAACTACGGTCACCTTTACAATAATAACAAGGATACCTTTCTGTACAATCTTTCTTTTCAACAATAAACATGCATTTGTGATCATTGTTCCATTGTGGTCCCTTTTAATCTAACAACAGGGAGATGTATGCAAGTCATAGCAAAACACTTGTGATATACTTTTGCATTTTTTCTTTTAAAAAATACAACAGATGTAAATGGATAGTTTGTACCCTGTTCAGACATTAAGATGTGAATAGTGACTCACATTTAGTTACCTTCAATAAACATAGCAACATATTCTCTTTTGAAGAGTACCCTAGCGTGTATTATTGATTAACTGGCAAAAGATGGATCAGACAGAAAGTATACACTGATTGAAAATGCTGCCAAACTGCTGCCAAATTCTGTTAGCCTTAAGCAAAAAAAAAAAAAAACAAAAACAAAAAACAAAAACAAAAAAACTTACTCTAACAGTCAACAGTGGATGAAAACATTTTCTTTTTCACCTGATTTTCCACAGTAAATGTTATCTGAAAGTTCAAAATATTGAAGTGTGCAATGCTTACAACTAAAACAAAATCAAACCATTACAAACATATCATGTGACTGTTACATACTGACAGCGCAAAACATTTCTTTATCTTTGGTTCAAAGCAGTAAGGCTTGATGATTTTGATGCAAATGTTACAAGTTTAAATCCGCATGATAAAACTTCAAAACTGTGAAAACTGAATCTGCAATAAAAATGTGCATAATTTGCAGCATAATTATATTTCTTCCATTTCAGAAATGTTTAATGTTGAGTTTACAAAACATTTACTATTCTTCAAATTCATCTCATTTCAGAAAGTCCTCATCAAGGAACAAAACTCAAACAGTCAAAGAGGTAACAGTAGCAGTGAGCGACGTGTGCACTAAATAATGAACTCACTCTCTCAGTCACTGGGAATCTTAGACCCAAGTCTGTGAGATCATCACAGTTTGAGTTTACCTGTTTCTTTTTCTGTGTTTTTTGAAACCCGATTCATTTGATAGTTGCTTATGATTCATTTAATACCTGCTTATCTGTGACACCAAAATGATCAACACTTAATGACAAATCTCCTGACTTCTATCTAATAAAATCCTGAATACATGCAAGTGACAACAGGCTTCCTAGAGACACAGATTGTGGCAGACAGAGACAAACAGATCTAGCACAATAAAGACAACAAGACAGCATTTGTGAGATCATTACCCCAAATCAGTCAACATTGTTACCATCATTTCGAAATTAAGATGAAAATGTTTCCTTCACCATAATCAAGAATACATTTAAGTAAGCATTTGCAAATTATGTCATGCGTAAAAAACAGCAACAACAAAAACCTCACAGAAACTACCAGCATAGCTCTAAGTAAGTGAAGTATCTCGCCAAACCAACAAGCTTCTTTTATGCTTCAGACCAGGGTTATAGCCAGAGCATGCTGCATACTGTCCATGCTCTCTGAAGCTACCAGGCGACACATGCAATCTGTGTCCCTGCAAAATCTGACCCACACCCCACAAGTCAGTCACACGCCTTGTGCTCTCCCTGCCTTCATCTAGCCTATGTTAGCTACAATATAAACACACAGTTTCACATCAGAGTTTGTCAACCATCAACAAATGCCAAACCAACAACCCTAAAGCCAAGTTGACACTCCAAAATGACACAATTCTCTTGACATCCAAATCATCGTCAACAACAGCTGTGGATGTCCCAAAACACAGTCTGTGTCTACGGAAAGGAACAGAGGATGGCTCTGTGAGATACAAACAGCACTACTACACAGAGGCTGAGGATATTAGCCATGAAACTAGCTAGCTTTGATGAACAGCGATGAGCAGTTTAGCTTATAGTAGTAGTAATACAAAGTAAATCTACTCTACTATATTGTTTTAAGTCAGATATAACAGAGAAGGAAACTGCAGCTTTTTTCCCTCAAGGGTCAAACACCCCTCCCAAAAAATAAAATACAAATAAAAGAGAAATGATAACATTTTAGTCTGTTTAGAAATGAAACTTTTATGGATAGTACAGGTGTGTTAGGGCAGTACACATTCTAGGAGACTGTTAATTCTTCTGCCCACGTCCGTTATATTGAATCCATCATACCTGTTATCGCAGACTGCATTATACCCTCTGCCCACATCTGTTATATTGAATCTATCATACACATCATTGCAGACTGTACTACACCCCTCCAGCCACCTACATTAAATCTTAAGCACTTCCATCCAGACAGGTCCAGTTTCACTACACAGGGCACAAGACACTCATGTCTGTCTGGTGTTACCACATCAAGAAAATGGCGCCCATGCTTTAACAGCTATGCTCTGATCCTTGCGACAGAAAAATGCTTTCTCTGACAGAAAAAGACACCTGGACAAAGGTGATTTACAGAAGAATAAATTCTAAACTGTTTGCTACCTTCTTCTGTTTATGGGAAGCAGCAAAACTACATTAAAATATCACTGAAAAGCAGGACCGTGATAAATTCTGCCCATGCCAATCCAGTTTTTCAACTATTGCTTGGGTTAATATTCAGTCACCATGCACATCTACTTCAAGCACTGAGCCAGTACGAAAATGGTGATCTACATGTATAGGTTCTTAGTCAACATAACTAACAAACAACAAACAACAAATTTTGCAATAAAACAAATTCCACCAGTTGTGTGTGTGTGTGTATGTGTGTGTGTGTGTGTGTGTGTGTGTGTGTGTGTGTGTGTGTGTGTGTGTGACTGTGTGTGTGTGTGTATGTGTATGCACGCGCATGCATGCATGTGTTTGTGCATGTGCGTGCATGTGTGCAACTGTGTACATGTGTGGTTTTTACTTACGGATATATTCATTTTTCTTTTTCTTCCCTCAAAAAAAAAAAAAAAAAAAAAAAAAAGAATGAAAGACAAAGGGGATATCTCTAGCTCCCTGTCAGGTTTCTGGTTCAAGTTGCAAAATGAGAGAACATTGCACATAAATATAACGCAATGATATTTAGGACTGACCAACGAAGATCAGTACGATAGAAGGCATGAATGTCAAGTGGTATCCAAGAACAAATACACCTGGTGCTGGACATAGCAGCTGTATAAAGTCAAAGTACACTACTGACTGATGGTACAAGCTGGGTACATGACTCATTAGTGTGCCAATACTCTAAACCTTAAGGTGCAGCAAAAAAAAAAAAAAAAAAGAAAAAGAAAAAAGAGACAGAGAAAGAAAAGACAAGATTCCCGGTTCCAAACTGAACAGTTAAATCCCTGAATCGTATGCAGCCAGTATATGGGACAACATTTCCTTGTGTGGTCAAAAAGCAGTCTGTTGGTATCAAGTCAAGCCAAGAGAAGACAACTGGGCAAGGGTTCATGTGAGGGCCAGCTCGCAGACTGACAGTCACCACTTCTGTCTGTACGAGAGACAGTGGCCACAGTCACTCTGCGCATGCCAAATCGGGCCTCAAATGAATCCTCCCCCAGAACACTACAGCAAGGAGGCAAAGAAGGACAACCAGTGCACCAAGCTAACAGACAAAGAACACCAAATATCACAACACAGGGCTGTCTTTGTTTGAGGGGGGTTATTTCCTCCTGGGGGGGGATCACTCTGTAAGAGAAGAAAACAAAACAAAACAACAAAATAAAACCTCAGTCAACAGAGGAACATGAATGTGACCTTAAACTTAGGTCAACATAAAAAAAAGCATTACAACCAATCAAATCTGTGATGTGACAAACAAAAAAAAGCACTGCTGATTTTCTTGCAATGAATAACATATTAAATGAATGTTTAAAAAAAAAAGTCAAATGGACAAACAGATCTTAAGACAAAGAAAGGATTAAAACAAACAATACGCTCCCCCTCACCCATCTACAAAAGATGAGAGCCAGAGACAGACACACAGACAGAGAGAGAGAGAGAGAGAGAGAGAGAGAGAGAAGAGAGAGGGGGGGGGGGGGGAGAGAGAGGGGGGGGGGGAGGAGAGTGTGAGAGACAGATTTTAATCATTATGTTCTTCTGTACTGTGACAGGGATCATCTTTACATGTGTGTGTGTGTGTGTGTGTGTGTGTGTGTGTGTGTGTATGTTGTGTGTGTGTGTGTGTGTGTGTGTGTGTGTGTGTGTGTGTGTGTAGTGTGTGTGTGTGTGTGTGTGTGGTGTGTGAGTGAGTGAGTGAGTGTGTGTGTGTGTGTGTGTGTGTGTGTGTGTGTGTGTGTGTGTGTGTGTGTGTGTGTAGTGTGTATGCGTGTGTGTGTGTGTGTGTGTGTGTGTGTGTGAGTGAGTGAGTGAGTGAGTGAGTGAGTGAGTGTGTGTGTGTGTGTGATGTCTTTTGGATTTATATAGACAGACCTAACTCAGCTTGAATGCAGGGGCAGCTTCTCCTCATCATCCCCCCCCCCCCCCCCCCCCCCCCACTCACCCCTCCCCTGCCCAAAAGGTGTTGAAACTTGCATTAAAATGGTTCAATCCGATATAAATCTGAGCAACAAGTGGTGTGTCATCCATTTTTTTGACCAACTACAAACACTACCACTTGCTGGTACAGCTTTTTTCGTTAATCTTTTTCATTTTCTGCAGCATCACGTCGACACATGAGGTCAGAGGCTGACAATGGCTGGCCTTCAACCAGCCAGACAGAAAGGTGTCTGCTCGCTCTCATGAAAACTTTGCAAAACATCTTGTGACACAAAGTCATCTGTTAGCAGACTGAAAATGCCACCACGCTTTGGTGATTCCACAATCCTCCTTTTTTTTTTTTTTTCCCCCCCCCCCCCCCCCCACCTTCATATTGTTTCAAAATCCATGAGTATATGGAAACATTAAGGCTTGGATATGCCTCACAACAAGATGGCAACTGCACCAGCTGACTTAGAAGATAGACTGAGATAGCAAGCGTGGTCCGAATCTTCAACAAATCCTATTTTCTCAGTCACGACCATGTTTTCATGCTTACCTCCCTTCCACAATCCACTTATACAACTTCCTTCAGAACATTCACTGTGTAATCACTATGCTGGGATTCAGGGATTGTTCTTTTTCATAGCATGCATTGTATTTTTTTTTTTTTTTTCTGTTGTTTCCTTTCAGGCAACTCAGGTTACAGGGTTGAGCTGGATCTTGGCAACTGAGTCAGAAATGTGTCAAACATTTCATTTTGTTTTCCCCCCTCTAAACTGTATCAAAAGCCTGGCAAACTTTCCTGTGGACTGTTAATTTAACCATGTTGAGTAACTCCTCCTAACCTTGACTTACTGTCCTGTTTTTTACCTTTCAATATCTTGTTTTACCTTCAGTGTCTTGTTTTACAGTTTCAGTGTCTTGTTTTACCTTTCAGTGTCTTGTTTTACCTTTCCCAAGTCTCAGTGACCCAAAACACTGATTCTACAGCGGCCCAATACTGTGAATCATACCACCTTCTTTTGTTATCTGATTTAAACAAAACATTACGCATGCCCTTTGACCTCTGTGCCGACACATATATATTTTTTCACGTCCAACATGTGAAGTGAGACCAGAGAAAGGCAGCTGTGAGCGTGAGGTGGTTTATGAAACAGAAAC
>JADBJO010000641.1:159210-166710 GCA_016801955.1 Conus betulinus | reverse complement strand
TGTGCAGTGCCGCAACTAATTTGGATCCCGCCTTCCCCCCAAGTTTATGACAGCAGCCAAGTTCTGTCAGTGCCACAGCATCTACAGCTTGTATGTTTCTGCTGTGATCCTGTGATCACTTTTGATTGCATTATAACATTGTGGGTTTGCAAGTGTCATGTGTACATCATGATCAGAGACGATGGTGTCACCAGTATTCATTTACTGTTTCATGCCTAGCACCAAAAGGAAGTTTAACATAATTTCAGGTGCATGATGGTGTGGTGGTAATATATATCTTGTAAAACCAATCGGTCTGGTGTTGTTTTTTCTTGTGTTGTGACTGCTAATTACTGAGAACAGCCTGTTGTACAAGGCAACACATCACTCTTTGTCTGAGCTTGATGGGTGGTGGAGTACCAATCAAGCATGGTGGATTAAAGGGCAGAGGCGCCTGCCACCGGTCTATTTGCGCAGTCCACTCACTGTTACAAGGTCACTGACAGTTCACAAACTCATTTCAACTCTATCACTGCTGACTGAAAGTAGGTTGCAGACAAGCGTGGGCACACAAGCAAGCCAGTCCAGATAAGTCAATGAGAATGAATGTTCAAGTAAATTCAACAGTTAAAAAGCTGCGAGCTCTATCCATCATTCATTCAGTCACTTACTACAGGCAAGCAACTGCCCAGCTTCTGAGAACCTTGAACAATGTAGGCAGTCACATACTACTTACACAGTCCCCTGGTGAAAAAATAATGTAAAAGGCAGGTGAACTGTTTGCCAGAATGATTAAAATATCAGGCTCTACAAAGCACTGAAAACACAATACTAATAAAAGAGAAAAACAAATAAGGTAAGTTCATGTAAGTAAACAAAGAACAACCACAAAAACAATCCTTTCTTTTAATGACATCTGTGTCTTGTCAATCTAAAACATAGCCAAGTATGATGAGATGTTAGTTAAACTACAGATTTTTCTTTCTTCTGAGTGAAACAGATGATGCTGGTCTAAGCCACTAAGCAGACAATGGTCCATGCCAGCCACAGAAGGCCTCCACAAGTCTCCTCTGTCTGACAAGACTGTAGAGAGAGACTGACCAAGACATAGGCAAAGCTGGGAGATACCATGGTCCCAAACAATAAACGCTGCAAAGCACTGGTTTGATGAACTTCATCTTCCTCTGCCTTTTATCCCCACAATGACACGTCAGACTGGTTCCATCAACATGGAAGATATCTATGATGATTGGGGATTTTCATACACACACACACACACACACACACACACACACACACACACACATACACTCACAGACTTACACACACACATAATCACTTATTATATCATACCTTAAAACATGTTTATTTGAGCCACAGCCGTGAAGAAAATATCCCTGTTAGTAGCAGACTGCGATTCAAAATAGTGTACAGCTGTCTGACCTGTAGTTTACACACACTGTGCGACCCATCATTTCAACTGATAACTACAAGACACATCTACGTAAGCTGGCAAAGAAAAGCAAAGGAAGTGGACATTCGTAAGTTGAATGGAAGGGAGATGTTTTAAACTGTAAGGGTGGGAATACTTAAGTTGTATAGGTGGGAAAATGTTAAAGTTGTATAGGTGGGGAATGTTAAAGTTGTATGAGTGGGGAATGTTAAAATTGTATAGGTGGGGAATGTTAAAGTTGTAAAGTTGTATAGGTGGGGAATGTTAAAGTTGTATAGGTGGGGAATGTTAAAGTTGTATAGGGTGGGGAATGTTAAAGTTGTATGGGTGGGGAATGTTAAAGTTGTATAGGTGGGGAATGGTTGTATTGATGGGGAGTGTTAAGTTGTATAGGTGGGGAATGCTAAAGTTGTATAGGTAGGGAATGTTAAAGTGTATGGGTGGGAATGTTAAAGTTGTATTGGTGGGGAATGTTAAAGTTTGCATTGGTGGGGAATGTTAAAGTTGTATGGGTGGGGAATGTTAAAGTTGTATAGGTGGGGAATGGGTGGGGTTGTAAAGTTGTATGGGTGGGGAATGTTAAAGTTGTATGGATAGGGAATGTTAAAGTTGTATAGGTGGGGAATGCTAAAGTTGCATGGGTGGGAAATTTTAAAGTTGTATGGATGGGGAATGTTAAAGTTGTATAGGTGGGGAATGTTTGGGTGGGTAAAGTTGTATAGGTGGGGAATGTTAAAGTTGTATGGGTGGGGAATGTTAAAGTTGTATGGGTGGGGAATGTTAAAGTTGTATAGGTGGGGAATGTTAAAGTTGTATGGTGGGGAATGTTAAAGTTGTATGGGTGGGGAATCTTAAAGTTGTATAGGTGGGGAATGTCAAAGTTGTATAGGTGGGGAATGTTTAAAGTTGTATGGAATGTGGGAATCTGTAAAGTTGTATGGGTGGGGAATGTCAAAGTTGTATAGTGGGGAATGTTATAGTTGTATATGGGTGGGGAATCTTAAAGTATGGGTGGGGAATGGTTGTATGGGGGAATATCAAAGTGTATAGGAGGGGAATGTTAAAGTTGTATGGGGTGGGGGAATGTTAAAGTTGTATGGGTGGGGAATGTCAAAGTTGTATAGGTGGGGAATGTCAAAGCTGTATGGGTGGAGAATCTTAAAGTTGTATGGTGTGGTGTTTAAAGTTGTATAGATGGGCAATGTTAAAGTTGTATGGGTGGGGAATGTTAAAATTGTATAAGTGGGGAATGTTAAAGTTGTATGGATGGGGATGTTTAAAGTTGTATAGGTGGGGAATGTTAAAGTTGTATGGGTGGGGAATGCTAAAGTTGTATGGGTGGGGAATGTTATAGTTGTATGGGTGGGGAAATGTTATGTTGTTAAAGTTGTATAGGTGGGGAATGTTAAAGTTGTATGGAGGGGAATGTTAAAGTTGCATGGGTGGGGAATGTTAAGTTGTATAGATGGGGAATGTTAAAGGTGTATGGGGGGGAAATGTTAAAGTTGTATGGGTGGGGAATGTTAAAGTTGTATGGGTGGGGAATGTTAAAGTCATATAGGTGGGGAATGTTAAAGTTGTATGGGTGGGGAATGTTGAAGTTGTATGGATGGGGAATGTTAAAGTTGTATGGGTGGGGAATGTTAAAGTCATATAGGTGGGGAATGTTAAAGTTGTATAGGTGGGGAATGTTAAAGTTGTATGGTGTGGAATGTTAAAGTTGTATGGGTGGGGAATGTTAAAGTTGTGGGGAGGTGGGGAATGTCAAAGTTGTATGGGTGGGGAATGTTAAAGTTGTATAGGTGGGGAATGTCAAAGTTGTATGGGTGGGAATGTTAAAGTTGTATAGGTGGGGAATGTTAAAGTTGTATGGGGGTGGGAATGTTAAAAGTTGTATGGGTGTGGAATGTTAAAGGGTGTTAAGTTGTACAGGGGGGAATGTTAAAGTTGTATGGGTATAAAGTGTAAAAGTTGTAGGGGTAAGAAGTGTGAAAGTTGTGTGGGTAGGAGATGTAAAAGTTGTATGGGTACAAAGTGTAAAAGTTGTGTGGGTAGTAGGAAGTATAAAAGTTGTGTGGGAAGGAAGTGTAAAAGTTGTATGGGTAGGAGATGTAAAAGTTGTATGGGTACAAAGTATAAAAGTTGCATGGGAAGGGAAGCTGTAAGGTTGGGAGTGTTACAGTGGTCAGGGTGGGATTTTTCAAATTGCAGGGGACAGAGTGCATTAGCTGTAGGGGTGGGGAGAGTCACAAGACAGCCATTCATCCCACGGTTACCTCCCACTGGTTTGGCTTGCTTGGTTCTCCGCTCTGTCCCCTCATCATCATCTTCATAGTCATCATCATTGTCTTTCTTTGTCGCCACAACAATCACTTCTTCCATATGTTTCTCCGAGGGTCGCTTGGATTTGCGTGGGGTGGCTTTGTTTCGCACCAGAACACCTTTAGCCACCTGGCACCTGCACAAAAGTCAGTGCATGTTCAGTAAGTATGATGCATTTCACGAGTGTCCCTCAGTGACAATAAAACTGAATTTCAAAAACTGATGAACAACTCCACTGTCTGAAGGATCAGTGGGATGGCTTTGTTTCACACCAGAACACCGAAGTCCTGAGTCAGGAGAAAGCTTTGATTGGTGTTGATTCTAGTGAAGGAAGCATGTGAGGCTAATGCGCAGTCAGGCATCTGCCAAGTCGTGTCATTGTAACCCTTGTCATAGATCCTTTCATTTTTCTTAACAGTTTATTCATTCATCCTGCTGTAGATGCTGTGCACTGTGATCTCACTGTTTAGCAGATTGATGTGGTATATATATGGACAAGTCCGTACGCAGTGACACTTCCTTGATGAAAATGAAACTGACCCTGAAACATACCGCCGTGCGACCCAGTCTAGTACCACTGCACAGACCAGAGAGCAAGTACACTGGCATACGCTCTGTCAGCTGTCACTTCATCTCTCTAACTCCTCAGAGACCCATGAGCAAGAGCACTTGCATACGCTCATGTCAAACTGTCATTTTATGTCACCTATCACATCTTCTCTTAACCCCACACACCGCACCAAGCTAGCCTTTGCTTTGGAAAAGGTCAAAACTACACTTAGTATTTCTTCATTTCATTACGTTCATGTGCAACTCAACATGAACATTTTGACTGCTGTTTATTTTGTCTGCAATTGTTCTGATTTGAATTTGGTGTTGTACATACAGCACACACTGTGGCACTGTGGCTGACACAGACGCCATCAATCACCCATGATGAAAGCGTATGTAATTGGGCATGCCATGTTTGCTTGATATAAGGATACATGTTTTGTTATGTTTTTCTTTTGCAAAATTTTTTTACACTCACAATGTGCATATCTGTCTGCTTACTCGAGTAGGTCCTCCAACGCAACCCTACAAGGGTACATAACAGCCAGACTTCACTGTACTATGAATGTGGATCAATGCACATGCTGGACAATTCAGGTTTAGAGCTGTGTGGATTGATTGCGATCGTACATGAAGCTGGCCTATACAGCCTGGTGCCAAAACTGATTTAGTCTCATGCACAGCACATCAGATAATCAGACAGGCTGGCTAGATCTGGGGCAAAGTATTGCCTTAAGTTGTCTCAATGTCCTGTAGATGTTGTTTCTTTCCTATCTCTGTGTGCTCAGTTTCCAGAGTAGATTCCCACACAAACACAGTGGTCTGTGATCTTTCTGTTACTGTCTGTGTGCACAGTACCATCACAAACATCAACAGTTTCTTTTTTTTTTGCATTACAATTTGATGGTGTGGAACAGAATGTGCACTATGTACACATGCACACTTTATGCACTAGGCCTTTGTTCTTTTCCCTTATAAACCTGACTGAATGAAATTATAATCAAACCATGTGCACACTCATACATGAACATATTTACACTGGCATGTTACACAAACACACACACACACACACACACACACACTCACACACACACACACACACACACACACACACACACACACACACACACACACACACACACAGACTCACTTATAGCAAGGGATTGCCCCCTCCACACTCAGCAGACTGAAATGTCCCTGCTTGCCGCCAATCTTGGCCCCTCGTGAGTGGCGATACTCGCAGCAAGTGCTCACGCGGCTGTCCATCTGTCCGTCCAGGTACAGTGTCAAACTGAAGGGGTAACCACGGTGACGGTAGGAGATGAACTCAAAGGTACCTGTTCAACACCAGAGAGGAAAATGTTGGAAATGAAACATAAAGTAACAAGCAATACTACTTTTGTGTGTGTGCTGAAAGAATGTCAACAATAAAGATAAAGACTGGGTTTTTTTTTTTTTACAAAGAATATATCAATGTAACCATGAGTTAATCCACACTATAAAACAAAAGATCACGAACAAAATCTCTGTAGCAGGAGAATTTTTCCTACTTGAATGAAAATTTCGGATTAAGCTACTCTGCACCTTAGAGCTAGTAAACAGCTAGATACAATTTTTCTTTCTTTCTGCGTATGCAGGCTGATACTCGTGCGGACACTGCCTGTACAGACAGGCAGTGGAGTTTTGTGTGTATGACCATTGTTCATCCCGCCATTAAGGCAGCCATACTCCATCTTTGGGGAAGGTGCATGCTATGTGTAATGTGTCATCCACACCAGCAGGAAGGAGAGACAGAAAGGGAGCAGGATGAGGAGAAAAGGGAGGTATAAACAGAAAAACAAAAACAGAAACAAACAAACAAGATGCAAAGCATATGATATATAAACGTACTCCCAGTATGATAGTAAAAAAAAAAAAAAAAAAAAATATATATATATATAAATCAGTCACTATAGCACTTTCTCCCCTTTTGGTGGTAGAAAATTTGTATGTAGAGAAAAGAAAAAAAAAAAAAAGCTCTCTCCCCAGCGGGGAAATGAATCCCGGTCTCCCGCGTGACAGGCGGGAATATCAACCACCATACTACCAAAGAGCTCACAGAATTTGGTTACACTTAAGTTTATAAACTGTTACTGCTTAAACTGTACATCACAAAATTATCATTTATAGCCATTAGTAACGCCTTTTCTGGTAAAATAAAACATTGGGCATCATCCGTGACCCATGAAGAACATATCTACAAATTTTCAGATTTTGTGTGTATGACCGTTGTTCATCCCGCCATTAAGGCAGCCATACTCCATCTTTGGGGAAGGTGCATGCTATGCATAACCTGTCATCCATACCAACGGCCAAACTGGCCTTCTCTTCCGAAAGCTGGTGATGGGATTTTATTTCATTTTTTTTTTTTTTCATTTTTCACCGGTTTTGTCTGGAGTGAGTGGAACACATTTTGACTACGGACAGACAAACAGACACACACACACACATACACACACACACACACACACACACACACACACACAGTATTTCTTCATTTCCATTGTAAAGTACTCTCTGTTCTATAAGAACTGGGAGTACAAAAAAAGTGAGAGAAAAGCAGGATATAAAAAAGAAAAGCAATCAAAACAAGTAAAAAACATTTTTCTTAAAAACTGACATGACAGAAAAGCAGTAGAGATACAAAAACAAAAGACGAAAGCAGACTGACTTCCGGGAGTCAGCCGCTCCTTGAAGACAGTGAGGGTGTTGCCCCCACAATGCTGTTGCTCCACCACCACTTCCTGTCGGGGGTCCATCTTCTCGCGGGCCAGGTTGAGGGCCCAGCCGTGGTACTTCATCAGAACACGGCACATAGTCTGCTGGTCCCCCAGGGTGGGCCTTGGCTGTCTCCGGGCGGTGCAGCCTGGCTATCCTGCCCTGTGGGAATGCACAGACAGGTCAGCATGGGCACAGGTTGGGAAAGACTGTGATAGAGTTGACATCAGAGAGAGAAAAGAGAGAGACAGAGAGACAACAGAAAGAATGAGAGGGAGAGAGAGAGAGGGAGGGAGGGATGAGAGAGGGAGAGAGAGAGGAGGGAGGGAGGGAGAGAGAGAAGAGAGAGAGAGAGAGAGAGATTAACATGGGTATAGGTAAAAATGTGATAGATCTGAAAACAGAGAGAAAAAGAGGCAGAGAGAGACAGAGATAAA
>JADBJO010000641.1:106710-156710 GCA_016801955.1 Conus betulinus | reverse complement strand
GGCCGTTTAGGCGAGGCACTCTGCACTCGGCGAGAACTCAGAAGCGGTTTGTTCATGCGAGCCTTGGGAGGCAGTGGCACTTGTGACATCATGTAAGGGGAGGTGACTCCACGCCCCTCTCTCCATCTGACTCATCAGCATGGCGTATTTGCGTATGGCGGCGGTGTCCAGCTGAAAAAGTCAGCGTCTGTTATTGACATCAGTTGCAGAGAGCAGACACAGGTAAAACAAACACAAAGTCATACAGATCTCAAGTTGTCTGTGATTTTGATTTCAAACACACAATGAGTGTGTGTGTGTGTGTGTGTGTGCTGTCTCTGCGTATGTTCCTGTGTCTGTACATGTGGTGTGTGTGTGAGAGAGAGAGAGAGAGAGAGAGAGAGAGAGAGAGAGGAGGAGTGGTGTGTGTGTGTGTGTGTGTGTGTGTGTGTGTGTGTGTGTGTGTGTGTGTGTGTGTGTGTGTGTGTGTGTGTGTCTGTGCATGTGTGTGTAAGGAGGTGTGAGGCCATCCTCTTTTCAAGCAAAATATGACATCAGCTGGATTTCACAGCATCTGAAGCACAGCTCAGGTTTCAACAACTGTGCATTTTGAAAAAAAAAAAAAAAAAAAAAAAAAAAAAAAAAAAAAAAAAAACTGCAGACCAGTCAGTCTTTGTTGTACTTGCAGACTCGATTTTCCCAAGATCTTCAACAGTGTCCCAAAATGCTCACCGTGTGCAGATGGCGTGAGTCGATGTGTGACTGCTCGCCAGACAGCTGGTGGTCCAGGTGGGCTGGAGTGATGGGCCGGCCATCGTCATCCAGGTACAGCACCTGTCGGTGATTTATGCCAATACTCTGAGCGTGAAATAACTCTGCAAGTCGCCAGTCTCTTTCTCTCCCCTCTATCACTCAGCTTCTCTCTGTCTGTCTGTCTGTCTGTCTCTATAACTCTTTCTTTCTCTCTCTCTCTCTCTCTCTCTCTCTCTCTTTCTCTATATGTGTTTCTTTTTTTTTTGTTGTCTTTCCCACACAATGCTTTCATTTCTCATTTCATGACTAAACAGATGACTATTTCACATGTCTTTTTTCATTAAAACTTTCTTAAAAACATCTCTTTATTTCTTTATTTTTGTTCACAAGATACATTTTGAACCAACAAAGGATTATAAAATATAGTATCTCTGACTCAGCTTTCCTCAGTGCCTTAAGTTTCATTTAACACAAATAATAAACTCTCTCTCTCTCCCCTCTCTCCCTCTTGTTCTGTCTCTCTCTGTTGCTCTCTCTCTCTCTCTCTCTCCCTCCCCCCCCCCCCCCCCCCCCCCCCCCCCATTCTCAGCAGTTACAATCCACAAAATCAATAAACATCAATGAAAAGAAGAAACAGCCAAATATCTTTTTTCATTCATGGAAAAAAATCAATCAACACCGCATTCCATCCATGCGTACATGCATGCAGAAAGTGTGTGCTTGGGAATGTCAAATTTAGTGCAAAACATTGTGATCAGTACAGCAGTACTGTGCAGAGAAAAGTGTAGATTAAAACAAAAGTGTAAAGAAAGAGTACACAGGAAAAAAAAAAACAACAAAAAAAGTTAACAACCACATCAAGCACAATTCTAAAAAGTGCATGACAAATGTAAAATCGACAGACAATACATGAAAAGAGACTGAGAGATGTGTGACAGAAAAATAAAGAGCTCTGTGACATTCTTTCAAACCTAGTCTGTGTAAATTCCAACCTTTGGCCTTGAACCAAGCAATCAATAACTGACTGTAACTGAAAAGAATATGAAAAAAAAAATGTGTATACACATATCTAATACAAAAAAAGACTTCACTGAAATAAAATAATCTGTTTTCACCCTAGTGGCAGAAGTTCTGCATATACATGAAAATTCACTAGTAGTACAAGTTCAGCACATACATGAAAATAACTGCTTATCCAGAGCTACATTAAGTTGCCACAGAGTTTTTGTTTTCCCCAAGATATTTGGATGTACTTGACTGTTTTATGTTGCTTGCAATTTTCAACATCAGCCTGAAATGCTGTGAACAGAATGAATCACAAAACTCTACTGACAAACACAGTACTGGTGAATTCCCCCTGACGTCAGCACTAGTGACACAACAGCCCCATGACAGGCAGAAAAATGCTAGAGTTCTGCACAGTCCTGCAATATGCTGTCTGTTGAAGTATACTCTTCTGCCTTTGCCACTTTGCTGGAAGAAGTCCATGCTATCAAAAGCACTATGAACACTTCCACAACATGTTTGGGAGAGAGAACAGTACGGAGGTGCTTCAGTAAACGATGTATGTGACTGTGCGTGTGGGTGTGACTGAGGAGAGAGGGTTGGGGTGAAAAACACCAGGTTCAATCCCCTCTGGTCTGATTCCACAGCACACAGACCACCAGAGCTGATGTGGGTGCCGTGCTTCCATCACACCTTCCTCATCAGGCCCAGCATGGAGGTGAGAACACACTCTTCTTCCATGCTCAAGACAGCACATGTCACCCCACAGATCTTTCACCACACAACAAAGTTGCCGTGTTGTCAGGGCAGAAAGTGTCCCTTGACAGGAACCCTACCGAAATTAGGGAGCACCTGTTTTATCAGCAGGTTCCCAGGCTTTATACACAAGCAAAACTGCTTACAGCTCTGCAGCATGTTCAGGGTGTCCTAACAGCCACACACTAAAGGCAGGTCCAATCAGTATCCAAACACCCATACAACTGACTTGCAGCAAAGGGCGGATATACCATAGAGAATGAGACATTGTGTTTCTCAACATCAGACAACCCAATGTGAATTTAACACATTTTGACCGTGAACAGAATCTGTTTACAACAACAGAACCACCAATTCACTGATGGCAGTCATACAAAGCAAGAAGAAGTCGCATCAACTCTGCAACTGCTAACAGAAGTGATGTAAACACTTACTCAGATTCAGTTTTCCTGCATGCATCTATTTAAACACCATTGTCACTGTTCTTTAACACTGACTACATACAGCCTATTAAAGGTTTAAACTGAAAATAAATTTTCTTGCTAATTTTGGACAATTATTTCTACTGTGCAAAAATGTACAGAACTTCTACCAGTTAGTGTAATTACAGAATTTGAATTGTCTGCCTCTACTTTTGATGAAACATCAATGCTACTATGCTATAAAATGATCAAATCATAAACATAAAGCAAAACTAAAATTGAAAAAAAAAAAAATGAATGAAAGAAAAAAAACTGGCACTCACATCCCCTTCCTCTTCTACTACTGATATCTCTGAATGTCTAGACTCGCTTCGCACCCCCTGTGCACTGTTTGGGCGCAGCTTAGACTGGGTCTTCTGCCCTTTGGGCTTAAAGGCAGGGCTAGAGCCAGGTCGCTGTGACCTGGGCGTCAAATAGGGCAGGATCTCCTCATCATCCCCCCTTCTGCCTGTACTGGCCTGTTAGGAAGCAGCATGAGGTGTACATCATGATCACACAGGGAGACAACACTGAAAGGCCTTGACAGTTCTTTCCCCTCAAATGTCAACAGTGTCCAGTCTGTGTCATTAATAGGCTGACACCACCACATTGATTAACATTTTCATAACACATTGTTACAATCCACCTGTTCATTTTTGTATAGCCTAGCTCTTTGACTTTTTCATGAATTTGTTTTATTTTTTAAACTGTGACGTTTTTTTTTTTCCATTTTCAATCAGCATAAGCTGTCTTCCTACCAAATTTTGATTCATTAATATTGATATTTAAGTTATCAACAAATCAACATCTTCAATACCAATGAAACATGCCATCATCATCTATGCTGCAACTCCTACAACTGCTGCCACTGCTATAGCTACTTCTAAGCAGGCATTGTTATGCCTCTTCCTTACACCTCTAACACTTAATACTAACAAAGTACACAGTCAGGCACAAGACATACTGGCACTGATGCAAGCAAACACAGCCCCCTATTCCCTGATGGTCCCCATACCCTGAAACACACAGCCCCCCTATGGTCCCCATACCCTGAAACACACAGCCCCCTACTCCCCTGATGGTCCCCATACCCTGAAACACACAGCCCCCTAGCCCCCCTACTCCCCTGATGGTCCCCATACCCTGAAACCACAAACACCCCCCTACTCCCCTGATGGTCCCCATACCCTGAAACACACAGCCCCCCCTACTCCCCTGATGGTCCCCATACCCTGAAACACACAGGCCCCCTACTCCCCTGATGGTCCCCATACCCTGAAACACACACCTACTCCCCTCTCCCCATACCCTAAACATCCATGCCTGAATCCATCCCCCCCTGTTCCTTCTGCCTCTGCCACACACATACACATCCCAACCCCACACACGTACACATTCACATATTCGGCACACAAAAAACCCTGATCTGACCACTCTGTTATATTTCAAACAAGGCCCAAACCATCAACAAAACCCAATAATACTAAACAATTCATCCACAATCTTCAGCCATACAGTCACAATCTTCATCCATCTCCATAATATTCAGCCATACACCCGCAATACCCGGCTGTATGCCAACAACATTCAATCACCATCACACCACAATCTTCAGCCACACAGCCACAATCTTCAGCCATACACCCACCACATATTCAGCCATACACCCACAGTACTAAGCTGCATGCGAACAACATTCAGTGACCATATCACCACAATATTCAGCCATATGCCCACAGTAATCAACCATCAGTCCACAATATTGAATCATACTATTCAGCCATGAGCTCACACCATTAAATCCTTTAATAGCACTTGTATACAGCAACGCGAGACACACACAGAGAGAGAGAGAGAGAGAGAGAGAGAGAGAGAGAGAGAGAGAGAGTGTGTGGCCCTGGATCAGAATCAGAAAGCACGGCATTATGAGTGCTGCAAATCAACAATTAGTTCACACGGTGATCCTGCAAACCCCTCAAGTAAATAATTGCTCAAATGTGTCAGTGAACACTCACCACTTTATGCTGACCTGTTGAACATTGTGTGTGTGTGTGTGTGTGTGTGTGTGTGTGTGTGTGTGTGTGTGTGTGTGTGTGTGTCTGTGTGTGTCTGTGTGTTTGTCCAATTGTTCCGATCAATTATTTACACTTAAGCTGCAAAGCTCTTCAACCAGCCTTATTTTTTACAAAGATGTTCTTGTGTGCTTATGTTTATTTTTTTCTGTAGTCCTTATAATACTCTTCAAGCACTTAAAACAGAACAGCAATGTAAGGCATATAACACACTGCCACTATTCATATTTATAGATGTTCAAAAATGCCGAATTTTCATGACGAATGGCAGCACACAATTTTCTTAACACCACAAAAACCTGTTCTGACCAGTACCGTCTTTAAATAATACTAATTTCACAATTAATCAGTTTTTCTTCACAAACAGCAACAACATCTGTAGCCTGCAAAATTTAAAAAAAAAAAAAGTGATGCAGATCTTCACAACTGAAATAGATAACGAATGCAGAAATATTAATTGCAGTGGTCCGCCACCAGCAAACATTCACCGACACTCCACCAGTGCTGACCAGGATGCGACACACACACACACACACACTGTTACACACACCAGGCAAAGCACTCTGTCCCACAATGCTGTGAATACCCGATCATGTGTGGCAGGTATGGTGTTTGTGCTCTGAGAGCGAGGCGACTGCTTCATTTTTTCATTTGGGCAGATAAGACAGTCTGCCCCTGGCCTTGTCGAGGAGACAAAAGAGGCAGCACCATTTCTTCGTACACCTTAGTACGTTCCTCCTGTTTAATCGTAATATAGTCCAAACACACCTGTTCAGTGTCATGTCTACTGCTTGTAATAACATGCAGACAGAAGAAGGCGACATCTTTTTTCTTGTAACTCAACATAAGTCACAAATAAACCTAGACTGTGGTGTGTGTGATCTAAGTGTGGTTGTGTGAGAGTGCCTGTGTGTGTGTGTGTGTGTGTGTGTGTGTGTGTGTGTGTGTGTGCGCGCGCGCACACATGCATATGTGTGTCAGCGCATGTGCATGTGTGTGTGTGTGTGTGTGTGTGTGTGTGTGTGTGTGTGTGTGTGTGTGTGTGTGTGTGTGTGTGCATGTGCGCGCGTGTTTGCACATATGTGTGTGTGTGTGTGTGTGTGTGTGTGTGTGTGTGTGTGTGTGTGTGTGTGTGTGTGTGTGTGTGTGTGTGTGTATCTGTTCATGTGAATGGGTATGTTTCAAAGCAATTAATAAACAAGGAACCCAATTATCATTAATTCCTTTTCATTATCATTGATAGGAATGTACCATATAGATACCTTAAAGTCCTATCATGTTTATGACACTATACCAGGTACATTTCATTGACGAAGTCAGGAACAATTAGCTGAAATACAGAAAATCATTAAGAATGTCTTTGACAAATCAACCATGAAAGGACAGAACAAACAAACATCATACAATCTTCACATTACTGCCTGATTTGAAAAATGAATCAAAGTCCAAATAACTAAGACTTAACTCTTCAAAAACAGAAACAAAAAGATCTATAATGGCCTCAAGAAACAAAACCATCCACACACACACACACAAATCGCAAATAATGATAATGAAGAAGACGAAAAGTTGTTACCCGAACTCTCCGAACCAGCTGAATTTTGGAGATCTCCTCCAGTTTCTTCTTTATTTCAGCCTGGCGGGTGCGCTCCAAGTCCAGCGTTTTGTGGACGATGGCCTGAGCAAGCATATCCTTCACCTGCTTCTTGTGCTCTTTACGGCTCATGTTCAGCCTGTACGTTGCCTCAGACACAATCTCACCTTGCTTAGATATCTGGAAATTAGGAGATGCATGCATGAACAAAAAAATGGAAGTGATCTTAGTCAGTATAGACAAAAAAAAAAAAACAAAACAAAAAAGACTTTGACAGGAGAAGAACACTTGAAATATACATCAAACTGGAAGTCGTAATGTCAGAGAATGCATATATTTTTTGAACAAAAACATGCAGACACACACATACACATAGACACAGACAGACACAACACACACACACACACACACACACACACACACACACACACACACATACACACACACACATACATATACACACGTACACACAAGCACATGCACATGCACACATATTCGTGTGTGCGAACACACACAGAGAAACACACACACACACACACACACACACACACACACACACACACACACACACACACACACACACACACACACACACACACACACACACACACACACACATGCACACACACACACACACACACACACACACATACACACATACACACACACATTATATAACTCATATAATATTTGATTAAATGCCACATTACAGAAACACACACACACACACACACACACACACACACATATATATATATACGTATGATTTAAACTTTGTATGCACAAATAACGTAATGTGCATACAATTACTAAATTTCATGAATCACCAGCAAGTGACCATCCTTATTTAAAAAAAAAAAATCAGAAAGGCAAAAGTTCAGACTGACCAGTCCAGACTTGCGCAGGTGTCGTCGCATCCGGGTGTTAGAAAAGTAGCCTGAAAGGTGGCCATCTGTCAGGCTGTTGTAAGTGGCCAGTGGCCTGTGGAAAAGAAAAAAAATGTATCTAAAACATTCATTTCAGCATCTAGAATAACAACATGCACGTGACACTACCACACACACACATGCACATGCACACACACATACACACACACACTCTCTCTCTCTCTCTCTCTCTCTCCCTATTGTGTCAGTCATGACAGTGGACAGAATGATATCCATCCATTCTCTTTCATAGTGCAACAGCCTAACCTGCTTTGAGCTGTATTTCTCCATGATAATTCAAACACACTTAAACTATCTGTGAAGAGTTCTTGCTTTCTTTCTGGTAAGTAACTAGGTGTATGTTTTTATTCTCATCTCGTCTCATGTCACAATTGACAAAAGCAGGACAGAAAACTGATTTATCTTACATCGAATATCTCTCTAAGGATTATCAGAACTATAGTCATAGTGACATTTCTAAATAGTTGATAATTTATTGTTATCTGAATTTTGCATCTTCAGGTCCTGTTTTCAATGTCCATTCTGAGAATGATTTAACTTTTAATATGAAAGCAACAGGCTAGCAAAACATAAAAATATTCATGTTTAAACAAACAAATGCTTTTGAGTGAAAACGTGCTTTGTAGAAAATGTTAAAAAAAGAATATGGTATGGGAAAGTTAAAAGAAAAACTGAGGAAAAAAAAAGAACAAAGAAAAAGAAGAACAAGAAAGAAATATTGTTAAACCATGCACAGTTTTGAATCGATTTCCAGCTTTACCGCTCCATCACAATACATTAAATTGGCTTACTCCTGCTACCTTTATATCATAAATAGATTTTGACCAATAAAAGCCTTTTCTAGCATACCTAGGTAACATAAAAAATAGACATTTTTGAAGTTTAGATTGATTTAATTTAAGACACTAATCTTCAAACAGTTTGTATCAGTAAAGCAAAATGTAATAGATTCCACAAAGCAAGATTCAAAGTGATGTTTATTCAACGGACAATTCAGAACAAAACAACTTACTAAGTTGTTTAACAAGAGAATTTTCTGTCTGTATGCCTTCTTCAACTGTCACAAGCATCCAACTAAGAAAATCCACAAAACAATACTCTTCAGATCACAGCCAGTATGAGAATTCTTGTTTTATGTGTTAATTTGTCATGTGTCTGTTTTCGGTAATACTGCAGTAAGTTTCATTCTCCTCTGGTCTTTATTAACTTTCTTAACACACACACACACACACACACACACACACACACACACACACACACCTGAGCATTATTCCTTATCAATAATAAATATATGCAAGATTATTAATATTATTATATATTCCCCAAACAGATTTGATTACTTCTTAAGTGTCACTACTGTTGCTTGCATCTTAACGAAGTACAAGGTCAACTGTTGACTAAATACAAAACAGGGTTTGGACGGTAATAAAAAAAAAAAATGTCACTGTGAAAGTACATGAGAGTGAAAAGGCGGATAGACTGTAACAATCAACATGAAAAAAAAAAAAATCAACTACAGCCTGATATATGTTGCACAGAAACAAAATCTGACAGCCGCCATTACCGAACGATCGTCTTGACAAAATTAGATTGACACCAATTTAAATCGTCAGGAATTCATTCAGATTCACTCACCCCTGGTGTATGTGGCTCATGGTGATTGCTCGCTCTTCAACCTCCCGTTTGACAATGTATTTCCCCACAGCTACACGAATTATACCGTCTATTCATACAAAATATTCATGACTTTTGCGAGCTGAACGAACGCACCGTAGCAGTGAGCGCTCTTTCTGCCATGCTCCAAACAACCTCTGTCGCCCCGGTGAGCCAAGTCACGTGATCATTGATAATGTCCCATAGGCCATTCCCCAATAACTACAGTTATTGCCGTTTCTGTCGGTCTATATGGCCGAGTGATCAAACTGACATTCGTATACTAGCTAATCCAAAATGAATGCAATAACATGGATGAAAATAATCGAGACATTCGTCCTTCTTCCAATGTTTTCAAATTAAGGACAAAATCCTACTTTCGCATTCTCAAACCGTTCATCACATTTCCCATCCGCCGCAACCCCCACCGCCCTCTCCCCCTTCAGTTGTTGTTGTTGTTGTTGATGATGATCGACGTTCAAAGTCACACCCATACCGCAAACTAGACGCAAAACATTATGACAGCTACTCGTGGAGAAAACAAATTTCTTGTCCTAAATTTCTTAACATAGAGGTGTCTGTCCAAACACAGACAATGCCTTGAAATGCCTACCAAATCAACAGATGCCTGTTCGAATTTCAGTAGCGCTAAACACACACACACACACACACACACACACACACATAGCACCACGTGATTACGCTGCAAGTATCCCAGCACCGAAATAGTTGACATTCTAATGGACAGTTCAGTCAGCAAAACATACTTGTATCACTCACAAACGACTGTGACATCAGTGCAAACAAGCTTAATTACTATTAGCATCATTATGATTAATTCTGGCGCCAGTAGTACTACACTTTCCATCATTAAAAGCATTATAAACCTGTATCTGACCTGACTCAACATGTATCATGAATCAAAAAAAGCGACATGCAGTTCATTGCATTGGTCGACTTCGGCCAAACGTGAGACCTACAGTGGGGGACCCTTGAGACAGATTATGCTTGTACACACGATGCTGCTCTAGACACAAAACAAATCAGGCGCTTAAGACTGAGTGTCTTCCAAGCTCTGGAATGATAGCAGTTTGATAGAGGGTGTTTGAAGTGGTCCTGATACTTTCCCCATTCCTTTGTTTCTTTGAGTTCTGCAGACTGGCACTCAAGCTGTACACATGTCTCTTGCCTGAGCCATCCATGATTTTCCAAGACCTAGGCGACTGCCTCTTGTTTCCTTGACTGCTGCATGTAGTGGGGTTTGGGGGGGTTTTCAAGTGCTCTAAAATATGCCTTCACCTATTCTAGCTTGTGGCTGACCTGCATTGAAGGAAGGTCAAGCAGGTATTGCATAGTTTCAATTGCTGTGTCCTTTTTGGTTCCCAAGATCAGTCGCGTTGTTTTATGTTGAATACTTTCAAATCTGAGAAGACTGCTCTTGGACAGTGCTGTAAGCCCTTATCCATAATCAATCACACTGAGCGCCACCGCATGATACAGTCGGTAGAAATGGCACTGTTCAATGCCTTAGTTGCCATTGATTTCATGGCAAACACGATCTTTTTACATTTAAGGACAATATTCGCAACATATTTTCTGAGGTTCTGCATTCTATCAAGTCCTATACCCAAATAACATAGATTGCTGATTCAACTTGTATTCGATTGAAGGAGACTAATGAAAGTAATTGACCTGTGATGTCTTGTTGTCGAGTGTGCAGACCAATGTCTGGGTTTTTGTTAGACTGACGATCCAGTTTCTTGACACCACTGAGCAATGGAGTTCAACTGCTGCTCAACTGCTTTTGTTCTTTCTAGAGCATTCTTTGATGTTTTGTAAATCAGACTGTCATGCTCGAGAGTCAACACTCGTGCAATTCCATTTTTATTGAGGTCTGCAAGGCCTTTAGTGTAAACATTGTACGAAACAGAGGAGAGATTGGAGAACCTTTAGGAAATCCCATGGAGAGTTTATGAGGCTCAGACATCCAGTCTCCAAATCATAGCAGATTTGGAGCAGAGTGGCCACCAAGAACTGTGCTCCCTGAACCTAGGCCCAACAGCCAGGGGGGCGTGGGGAGGGGGCGGGGGGCGCACTGAAAGAAAAAGGTGAAAGGACAGCGCACAGTAGTGGGTCAATGGGAGGTCACATAGGGTCAATACTGTCAATGTCACACTATGAAACATCCTAGATGGACTGCTGCAGTACTTCAGGAGGCAACTGTCACATGATTTTGCGCTGGATGTCTAAATGTAATAAACTATCTGAAGGATGACCTCAAGGTTCTCCACTTTCCCCTGGCCTGTTCAATGTTTACGCCATCGCAGATCTTTAGAATTGATGAAGATTTGATTTACATACCTGGTCAATGAATGCTGGAGTCCAGTTCAGAAAGCAGTTGACCAACATTTCTCAGTGGAGTCAAGAAACTGGATCGTCATCAGCCCCACAAAAATCCCTTTATACCAGACAGTAGGCAAATTATTCTCGTCACTTTCTGACTGACTGGGTTACAACAGGATGCAACAGATGTAGCTAGTGGGTGCCTTGAAATAACTGGAGTGAGAATGACGCCTCGAAGACGAATTGACACAGACTCTCCCAGTGGGTTGTTGATGCGGGGCTGTCGCATGACAAGTCAGAATGTTACTAGTTACATAGTCACTGCCTGTGGACAGGAAGCCAGTGGCATGGGGGTAATGCCAGGGGGAATGGCACAGAAAATCAGAAAGTAAAAAAAAAAAGAGAGAGGAAAAAAAAAAGAAAGAAAGAAAGAAAAAAAAAAGTGTAAAAGTGGCATGCTGCACTTTAGGGCGAGATTTTAAAACCATCCTTTTTCTATCCACAGTTGGCCTAGATTCTTTTTTTTTTTTTTTTTTTTTTTTTTCGGGTAGGATAAAAAGATCTGATGCAAAATGCTTATAGAAGACTTTTCAACAGATGAATATTTTGAGCCTTGGTGAACAGATATTACAATGTTCCTTTTGACACTGATGAAAGCAGGAGACAGGATGTAACCTTACAGAGTGCCCAACTCATATTCATGAAAGTAAGGAAGAATGCCATATTTTTGTGTTGAAATGCACCTTTCCAAATTGAAGAAGACAATCATACACCTTTCCATAGCAAAGATGACAATCAAAATGTTTGAATTTGTCAGAGGATTATCCAACCCATCCACCCCCTCTCTCTGAAAGTCCATGACCTTCCTCATGAGGCCGACAGCCACTTTTTCAGTCACCTTTGCACAATTGGTTAATGCATTTTGACACAAATTTGTCTGTTTATTTTTTTTTTTTCCAAGTTTCCAAATAAATATAACTATGCTCGTGTCAAATCTAAATTTGCAATATTTTATTAACTGCAAGCGGAGACTTCACAAAGTTCTCGGAGTTTGAAGCCATGATACAAATAGGTAGGCATGTTCGATCCCAAAGCCTTCCACATTTAATTTTCTATCAATATCATTAATCCGTAGTAGCATATCAGCAAGTGGCCAGTAATAGCACTGATTTGTACACCTGCAGTGTCTAGATAAGCTCATATCATTGGAATCCAGTAGATTTAAACATGCTTACCCCATTATCTAACATAGGAAAGTATGTGCAGTTCTGAATGACTTTTGTGAAAACAAAAGGATTTGATTTGAAGGTGAGGTCTGAATGAATACATGGATGATGAACCGGAATGCATCATCCTAGAGTTTATGATGCCATTTTCTTTCCTTTGGTCTTCTAAACGATGTTAATGAGTGGTCATGTCATGCTTGATAGATGAATAACTTTTGTGACTTAAGATTGTTTTTGAAGGAAATAAAGGTGTGTTCTCGCCAGCTAAATAAAAAAATCTACTGCAAAAAATGTGTGCAGGTTCAAATGATGGAGAAATAGGCATCTAAATTTGACCGACGGTATCAAATTTCAAACAGGAGTATTTTGTGAACTAAGAAACCTTAATTCATTTTCGGAAGGTGGAAATGATGGTTACTATTTTTGCCCACCTATTGTACTCTCAGCCTCTTCTCCCAGTCAAGAAGTCATCAGACATCAAAAGCTTGTCTGTTCTGGGCCTGTGTGCCGCCATGTCTCCCTCCTCCACTACATTCTACAGTAGGACATCCCAGACATGCCGAAAAAGTCCTGGAGGAACAACCTGAAGAACTGGTTTGATTTTGCCACCTCATCCAGTTGCCAGTGACCAAGAACAGCGACTGCAGAGATCCCCAGCATGCATCAAAGACCACCACCACACAATGTCCTGGGATCCGGAGATCCTCATCCATACATACATGTGGGCAGCTGGGCACTAGCGGTCAGCTTAAAATCAGACCCGCAGGTCAGAAACATCCTCACTCGACGTCAACCAGGCATTATTCAAATTCACATTGTGGACTGTCTGGACGGAAGTCAGACAATTTTGCTATCAACCAGAAACAAACAACTTTTTAATCAATATAATGCACAACCAGGTGCACACAGAAAAAACACAAGCAAGAGAAGATGCATACTTCAAGCCCCACCAACAAATACGTTTTACATCTCTTTATTGACATGAACCCTCAACAGAGCATCTTAAATACTTTACAGGTGCACACACAATTATATTCGATGATCTATTTACATAATGCATACATGTACATATCACCAACACTTTCCAAATTAAATGAATGTTGACGCGCATTTTTCTGTACAAAGCTGGGTGTTCCCTGGGGTTTATACAGAAGGCAACATGCCCACACACTGACGAAAGGTGGAAAGGTGGGTGTGTGGAAATGAGCCCCATGTCTAAACCAACCAGACTTTTTTCCTACAATGTTCTTAGGTTGTGTAAGGAAGAAGATTAGACATGAAATGTTTGTTTACGCAATGCAAGTTTAAATGACTGGTGAGATCAGTGAATGAAGGCTAGGACAGTGACTGATTAGCATGCCACTATATTTGTTAGTGTTTCCAGTGACTTTGGAGTTTTAGCACAAAGCAAGAAACATTTATACTTTTCCCTGGCGATCGAGAGCATGTTTTACACTGTAACACACTCAACAGACAGTGAATAAGATTCCAACAACTTGAGTCGCTGTCTGTTCTTATCTTGTACACCACTTTGTCAAGGATTGTTTTTCTGCTAATTACATGCTTGTACTTATGTGAATGCTTCTGTGAACGAGTATGAGAACTCTGTGTGTGTGTGTGTGTGTGTGTGTGTGTGTGTGTGTGTGTGAGTGAGTGAGTGAGTGAGTGAGTGAGTGAGTGAGTGAGTGTGTGTGTGTGTGTGTGTGTGTGTGTGTGTGTGTGTGCGTGCGTGCGTGCGTGCGCGTGTGTGTGTGTGTGTGCTTGCGAGTAATGTAGAGAATATATGTGTTAGAAGCAATCACAAATTTTTCACCGATTTCATTGAAATGATGAAAGCTCAAATGCAAAATTCATACATCAACCTTAATCATCCCTATGGGCTGCCTGTACAAGCCGTATTTCCCTGACTGTTACCTGACCAGACAGTTGTCATTGTCGTGCTAGGCATGGACACACCCTCCCTGCACAGAATGACATCAAAGATTTCAAAAGAGCACAAATGTCTTCCATGCTCTATTGTTAGCCTGACTCGCCTGTGTAAGCATCTGGGAATTTGTAAGTCTGCAAGATTCATCTATGACAGTGAACTGATCAATGAAAAGTAACCATCTGACAATGTTGAACCAACAAGGCAGTGAAAGGGTCATAGTCACTGTTGCTCACACTTGAGATGTTTTGTGTATGTCCAAATGATGCACAACCTGTCCATTTGGAAACGCAGTGAGAAGAAGTTGGTGACATTCAAAACTAATTTTCACATCAACCAAAACCCAGAAACAAAAGATTCCCAAAGATATCACCACGCTGGGCAAGGCTGCCAGTAAAGATATTCCAGCTTTTGAGACAAACCAGTATTTCAGCCCTGCAAAACCATTCTACAATCACACATCCCAACATTTTCAAACCAACCAAATGTTCAGCATTTCAAAACCATTCTACAAAACATACACCAGGATCTGAACAAAGCAGAACAGTGTCTGAGTTTCCAAAACAATCGCACAGATATATGTCAACTTGACTTTCAGCCCCTCTGGTCTTACAACCCTTCACCATGTGCAAGACCTGTGAGCTAACAGCTAGACAGTAGGTTCAGTTTGATCTCCAGGCCTCATGAAACACTTGCCCACAGCCGCTCCACTCCCATGGGGTAATGTACACAAATCTACAAGCTCCGGATGAAGCAAACAATCCTTTGTGCTACGGCCAGAGCTGATGTTGAACACTGGACAAAAAGTGAAAAAGACCATCACACGGAGAAACCCTCGCACTTTACACCATGTGATTCTGAACACACACTTACGTATGGACCGCAATCATGCTTTTTCTAACACCCATAAACATACACTTTGCATATATGTGCGCACATACTGAAAGTGAGTACATGTGGGACAAAGCATGATACACATAGACATGAAAACTTACCATACAGTTCACTGTAAGCGCACAGAGATGTTGTCTTAAACAATGGTGACAAAGGCGATTCCATCACCAAAGGAAAAGGTTGTACTTGGATCCAATGCAGGCTAACTGACAATGAACTGGTCACACAGTATCAAACCATAACAGGACCACCATCCCTTCTTTCTATGGACCTCATCACATGACTGAACATCTTTACGTCCTGCCTTTGTCACATTCTTCATTCCACATGCTGGATCAATGCACACTAACACCCACGCTTCCTCATACAAAATGCTCACCCACACAACATTCAAGAGGTAGCCAGCTCATACAAAGGAATCCAACCGTTTCAGGAGCTTCTTGTTGGCAATCACTAGTGAAGATCTGTATCAGGCCATCATCATGAAAGACCGGGACATAACACGTTTGACGTACATCATCTGTCTGGGCTGGTACTTTCTGAGATGAACAGAAACCTGAATGCAAGTCTGTTTGATCCCTTCATTAGACCACCACCAAAGTTAGCACTGTCGCCAGTAAAGGTACCACTGTATATCCACCTGAAAGGGCTTATCATACAAAGCTACAAAAACACATACACATACATAAACTTTTTTGAAAAATTAACACAAAATCCAGCTCAACAGCATATCTCCTGCTGACATTACCGTAGGCAGATCAAACTCCAGCCATGCCCGTTACTCAGATACAGGTGGAAATTTATTCAGACCATGACAAAGGGTTAAAATATATCTTTTTCTAAGTTACATCAACATCATTAAGACTGCTTAAAAAGCTAGTAAACTGCCTCAAATTTTCCAAATTAAACAGACAGCAACTTTTCACACATCATTTTTCCCAGAATGTTGGATGCAAAAACCCACTAATACTTCAGCTTCTTCAAAATTCTCAAAAAAAAAAACCCCACAAAAAAACCCACCTTCCCAACTTCTGAACAAATCTATGTCCCACACTTTGTGTAGTTCTAGAAAAAAAAAAGAGAGAGCAAAAAAGGGGCTGGAGATGTAGCTTCAAAGAGCAAGGTGTACACGCAGAAGACAAAGACTTGCTGTCATACTGTCACACTGTACTGCATGTGTGCTGCACCATGCTGCTGTTTCTGGGTGTGCTTAGCTGTGCATGTGCTGGCTGTTTGCTGTACTGTGCTAACCTGTCTATAGTCTATGCAAGTGCAGCAAGGAGAGCCTCTTTAAGGAGACACCTGCAAAGATTTTATGCAACAAACATCAGTACAATACTAAGCTCATAAGCAGCTACTATGATACCCCAACAACAAACAAAAAAAAGAAGAAAAAGAAAAGTAAAAAAAAAAAAAAAAAACACCAAAGATATGAATAAAGCAAGAAAACCCAGGTTTTCAAGACACATTAGTATTCACACAACAGCTATTTCATATACAAATCTTTATTCCCCACAAAACAAAAAAGTTACAGAAGTACCAGAGGTACACTCAACCAATTTCAAGAAGACTAATAAAACAATATACTCATACAGGTGGTAAGCATTCTAAAATGTTAAATTAGATACTCATACAGATGGCAAGCATTCAAAAATATTGAATTCTTAAAAAATAATCCAGAAGACTTGAAGATATAAACTATTTCTCCTCTTGCATCACCACAGTCTTACTTAAAAGTTCCAGTGCTGATAAATGTATGTCTGCAAGTTTACTAACAAAGAATATGTCATGACTGATTGACCATGCAAAACGTCTTCATTTCAAAAGATCAAAAGGGACACAAACCCCAAGCACACAAACTCTTTCACACACATGTGTACACAAACCATACGGCAACAACTTAGTCGTACGGATATTAGAGCGGACACTGGCCCACGTCATGACCCAGTGAGTTGCTGTGGCTATGGGACAGTGCCCATCACATCATGTCAGGGGGTCACCGAGCCTCTCTCCTCTCTAAGTACCCTGGGGCATGGTGGGTCTGGTTGTACTGCAGCCAACGCTGACAGGGATCACACACCTTTCACCTGTCCAGGTGATGTGGTGCGCATGCAGACACATAAAGGGGAACCAGGCACACTGACAGGTAGGAACACGTGGTGACCTGAAGATGCTGACAACATCCCTCTCCCTCCTTCACTCACTACCAGCGGCTGCCTGGTTTTGAACTCCTAACCTAAGACATAAGATTCCAGAGCAACTTCTACACACATTCCAAAAGAAACAAACAAAAAAACTTTCAGCCACCCATTCTTTCTGTCAAAGCAGCAGTGAGAATCCATCGATACAGAATGAAGCATCATCCCTCAGCACATCACACAGAAATGTCTACCCAGCAGATGTAAACTCAAACTTACGAAAAGAAAAAAAAAGACTTTTGCCCATCACTCCACAGGAATAGTGTTCAGTTTCGGTCCACAGTCGTGGTATTATCAGAGAAATAAAAGCAGCTGACCAAGCTGTGCCATTCCACTTGCAGGTAACTGCCTCAATCCATCTTCAGATTGACATAGATGTAGCGCACAAACTTGAGGGAAGCAAAGAAGGAGACGGTGCCCAGCATGAGGAAGAAGACATAACAGGCCAGCGCCGTGTACCCAAGAGAACTCCAGGCTCTGCAGCATGCCCGACATGTTGGAGCGCTTGAAGTAGTAGAACATGGCATACAGGAAGACAAAACACCCCCGTCGACCTGTCCACACAATATACAACATGGTTAGGGTATGCAGTAAAACAATTACCATCTGAAATTGGTCAACACAATATGGATATAGGAACACAATCATCCCTGTCCACTTGAAACATAACACAACAAGGTGTAGAGCCACATAAACACCTCTGTCGATCTGCCAGCACCATAGAACATGGCATACAGCAACACAAACACCTCCGTTGACCTGCCAAAACAAAACAGAACATGACATACAGCAACACAAACACCTCCCGTTGACCTGCCAACACAACACAGAACATGACATACAGCAACACAAACACCTCCGTCGACCTGCCAACACCACACAGAACACAGTATACAGCAACAAAAACATCTCTGCTGACATGACAATACAACACTGAACATAACAAGCACCAACACAGACACTCCTGTCAATAAGCCAATACATCACACTGGCCATGTGATACAGGAGCACAAACACGCTTGTCGATTTGCCAACACAACACTGAACATGTTGAGCAGCAACACACACACACACACACACACACACACACACATACACACACACACACACACACACACACACACCTCCGTTCACCTGCCAACACAACAGTTCAGGGGCTGATTTTTGTACTAGGTACCAGAGTGGGGGACACACTCACATTAGTGAGACTTGACTGATCACAATGACTATATGTATGCCTGCAAATTTTTAAAATCTGTACTAATCTGTTTCCAGTACGTTTCTGTACAGCCTGTTTCATGACCTTCACCAAGGGGTCACATTTTCACCCATGTCGGTTGGTCTGTCTGCCTGCCAAATCATGTAGACACTGATGAACCCATTTCCACACCATCTGATGGGATGATGGATTGTGGCCCTGGACAGGCTCCAGCGATGCTGGCGCTGTGAGAACAGGGGCTGGTATGCCCCATCTGCTTGTCCATGCCACACCAACCTGTTGCGTTGTCCACACACACAAGACAGACCTCTGAAAGAGAGGGGGCTGAAGTCCCTGACTTTGTTCATTGCATACATCTTGGGATTAACTGCCAAGAAGCCTTCAAGAATATGTTATAAAAAAAAAAAAAATCAAAGGTGGCATATCCACACAAAATCATATACAGCTAAACATTATCTGTCAATGACTTACCAAGCGCCACTAGGCATGTAAGTACATAAATGTTTCTGTCACAAGTTTAACCTGCTTTTATTACCAGCTGAGTCTTGACGAGCAGTGTGAATCAATATTGGGTCAATTGGGCATATGAAGGAAAATGCACTGGGGAAAGGTACTGTACAGCTTATGTGTGTGATTGTAAGAATCCTAGGCGTGCCACAGCCAGCTGTTAACCCTCCCCCCCAAAACAAACAAAAAACACCATCAACAACAACAAGAACAAGAAAGAAAGACCGAGTATCATTCTTTAATAACTGATTAAAAGTTTTATCTGAAACCAATGTACATCTTGATTGTCCTTTTACCTTTATTCTATTCTGAGGAACAAATGAAAATGTGGGGTAATGCAAAATGAATGAAAAGTGAAAAGATACCAGACTTTTTTCACTCCTTTTTTTTTTTCCTTAACAAAAAAAAAAAATCTGGGAAACATGCATCCTTGTAATGGATCTGAATACTGAAAAAATGCATCTTTCGGCTAAAGAATCAGTCCAGACCCCTCATCTGATGGTGTCCCTGATGAGCACTGGGTCTGCATCTAAACAGATGTCAGCTGGAGCTGGAGAACCTTGCTGAAAGAGACAAGGTCCTGGACCAGTATTCACCCCCCCCCCCCCCCCCTCCCAGAAGATTCAGGAGCACAGGGAACTGCAGCCAAAGAAACCCAGGACTGATGCCAACACCATTCTGGTCGCCTGCCAGGACAGAGGAAAATTCCCCACCCAGGGCAGCCCCAGCAGGGGGTTTCTTCAGCCCTACAGACTTCCATTCTGTCTCTAACGACCTGATCTAGATCGGCGTGTGTAGTAGTTATCCTGCACAGAACTTGTTTTGTACATGACAGGAATCAGTCTGAAGTCACATCTTTTGACAGCGGTGCTTACCCTGCACTGAAGATTGACCTCCACCACCAGCGGTAGTCTTCTGCTGACAGCTGGAAATAGGTCAAGGCCACAGAGATGCAGGCAGTGACACTCAGCAGGATGCCGTAGACGATGAAGAGAATGCCAAACAGGGTGTACTGTTCCCGACCCCACAGGGTGGCAAAGATGTAGTACAGCTCCACAGAGATGGCACTGCACATAGTTATTGCAGCACAGAGTCAGGAACACGGGCAGCGGCAATAGTCAACAACAAGGTCAGCAATGCCACACAATTGAAACAAATGCAATGTCAGGGACACTGGCAGTGGCAATCCATCAAAACAATGTTAGTAATGCAACACAAAGGTCAGAAATGCAACACAGATGAAACAGACATACTGATAGACACAATGAGAATGGCAGTAGACATACTGACAGGCACAATGAGAATGGCAGTAGACATACTGACAGGCACAATGAGAATGGCAGGAAGTCAAACAATGTCAGTGTTGCAACACAAATGAAACAAATACAATAAAATGTATAGCAAATATGTCCTACATACCATGTGACTAAATGGCAACCAACACCTGAACAGGCTTAATACCAATATTTGGGGCACAGTGACATTTTTAATCAAATGTACGAACACTGTCATGTAACCATTTATGTAACAGGTGATGAAATTAAGCCTGATCATATTGGATTCATTTTTGCGACAAAGAATATCAAACACAAACATACACAACAAGTAAAGCACCAGAAGAATTTTTTTTATTATGGCTCTGTTCTGTTCAGCAGTAATTTTGAAGATCTCAGTTTCCAATTTCAGGTCTATAATTTCCCCAAAATTATGGAAAACAGGGGAAAAAAAAAGTTGGATAAAAACTGTCAGGCTGTACCTGTCTAGAATATGCAAATACAATTTAACAGAAAAGTATCTAGCTGATCAAAACTATCACAACACCATACCAAACCTGTTTACCCCCAATTCATGTACTTGTAATATCTCAGACAAAAACCTGTAATTTGAAAAAAAAAAAAAAAAAACCCCCCGTAATCTTCATAATTAGAATACTTTTGCAACTGTTCAGGATCTGGAAGAGCCGGCTGTTGGCACATAAGACTGCTTGGTCACCAACTTTGACAGGGTAAAAGAAGCAAGGCATGCTGGGAAATGTCTTCTAACTGATTTTGACCGAAAGGGTAGCAGATGATACTTTGCGTTTAACAATTTTCTCTCTTTGATTTTTTTTTCCCGTAATTTTTTTTTTGTGTGTGTGTGTGTAATTTCCATAATTTTTTTCCCCGTGAAAATTATGGCAAAATCGTAAGGGAAACAGGTCTGCCATACACATCTCCCTCTCTTCATGATTTTCATCTCTGCTTCACGATTCAACTGAGAGAGACAGGAGCTGAACAAAACAGAAGTTTCTGACTGACTATTAGAAGTGAGTCCAGGGATGGTGCAAGGCACAGCTACATGTGAATGTGTGTACTATTATGCACATTTTTCTTTCTCCCCTGAAATGTTACTTTCAAGCAGGTGGCATAGCGGAAGAGCAGACCAGCCCCAAAACTGATGGGCTGGCAGGTGTGTGCAGAGATCAGGCCACCCACTTCTTTGAAAGACAGTAAGCTGATCTACTGGTCCATGGCTCTACACAACATATGCACAAACAGTTCCACTCCCCTCTCCTGCTCCATTCTCACTCACCTGAAGGGCAGAAATCCTCCCACCACACAATGGGCCAGGGTGGAACGGTACAAGGGGACAGAAGGGATTTCACGTTGTATGTTCTTGGTGCGGCAAGGGGCGTCAAAGCCTGTGGCCCAGTTCTTCCCGAAGATGCCACCAATCACCGTCAGCGGGTAGCCGACTGAAAGTCAACGCACTCTTCAGTTGGGATCATCCTTTTTTTTTTTTTTTTTTTTCTCATTCACAGAACTATGATTCAGGGCACATGGCATGACCGATATATGAGATGACTGTAATGTTAATGGCGTGTGTGTCAGTCAATGCGGCGCCAACAATGTGTCATGTTACCTGTTTTCATATCATGCAAACGCAAGTGTGTGCGTATACGTGTAATTCATAACATAAATGTGGTGTTAATCGTGTATCAGCAAACATAGAGCCAACAATGTGTCATATTACCTGTTTCTATATTATGTAGATACAAGTGTGTACCTATACACATGATGTATGAGATAAATGTGGTGCTAACTGCATGTGTGCTAGGAACTGCAGAGCCAACAATGTTTCATATTACCCATTTGCGCATACATAAAGACAAGTGTGTATGTATGAACATGTTTTGTGAAAGAGTACTTGCATGTGAATACATGTGGGCACAATTGACGCAGTCTGAAGTGAAAGATGTAGACAGAGAGACCATGCCAGGAGAGCAGAGCCTACTGTCCTTTATGGAGACCACTCACTGAACATCCACAGAGCCATGAGCATGACAACAGTGGTCCAAGGCAGGGCCTGCGTTGCCCCGTAACCCCAAGCCACCGAGTTCACCACCGCCCCCACACTATGAAAAAAGGACCTGCAAAGCCACAAAACTCCACAGTCAGTTCAGCCTATGTTTTATGACTGAAATATTATTTTATTTGCAGTATTCTGGGTATAAATGAAAAAGAAATGTATCACAGTGTCACAATTCAATGAGGAACTGCACAGGTAGATCAAATAAATAAACTGTTTAAGCAGTAATACTTTCATGTGCAACCCCTTTAGATTCTGATATAAATACCATTTCTATAGAAGTCAAAAGTGGGAACTCTTTTCTAAATCCAGTCAAAGCATCAACAAGACGCAACTTTGCATTGTGCATGCATGAGCATTTACAATCTCCATTTAAGGGAAATTGGTTCTATTCATTATTTTTAATCATGCATGAGCATTTACAATCTCCATTTAAGGGAAATTGGTTCTATTCATTCATTATTTTTAATCATGCATTAGCATTTACAATCTCCATTCAAGGGAATATGGTTATATTCATTCATCATTTTTAATCATGCATGAGCATTTACAATCTCCATGTAAGGGAAATTGGCTATATTCATTCATTATTTTTAATCATGCATGAGCATTTATAATCTCCATGTAAGGGAAACTGGTTATATTCATTCATTATTTTTGATCACTCAAACCTGCCCATAAGAACATCTGTTATCTTGCCCTTTACTACACACACGGCCATGTTTCGCTTCAGTACACTTTAAGAACAAGATACTTATCCTCACGTCTGAACCTTCTTAAGTTGGTACACAGACAATACAAGTTCAGCGTCTTCCATCATCAAAACTCTGAACATCTGCAAACAACTTCTCTTGCACTGCTAAACTTCTGCCGGTCTTTTGGCTTTAACCTGTTTATACACCTGTCCATTTTTTTAAAGAATCAAATTAGGCACATATTATTTCTGGTCCCATAGCCCACAGCAACTTAAAAGTCTATGCATCTTTTGAAAAAAACATGAAGAGGAAAAACAAATTGAACATGGAGATTACCAGCGAAGAGGAAGGAGGTGAGATTAATGTTCCACACCCAGGTGTCTCCTCCCATCTTTCTGTACATGTTGGCCGCCACATAACCACTGATGCCTGACATACACACACACATGAACACCCAGACATTTACACAGCAAGTAACATTTCAATCCATACCTACAGCTTAATAATTACATCATACATCAATGTTCAACATAATAGCAAGAAGTGTTTGCTGATCAAATGTATTACCACTCTACCACTGCGACTTATTCTTCTATTTTTAAATTTGACTATGACTGTAATGGACTTCCTGTTAATTATTTTGAGACCTAGAAATTATTTACCAGGAAAGTCTTTTCTTCTGATAACATACACAGCATATATCTCTTTATCAAACAGCGACCTACATCAATTTGAAAGCATGCCAAGAAACAATGAGCAAGTAATCAGGTATCATTCAAAGAGGTATCATTCAAATTGAGTGGCATAATTATAATATTCTGTATGTACAGAACTTTGCCTTCCAGAACATAAACATACAAATACATGCATACAAATACACATCTGCCTAAACACACACAAACTCACAGGAGGTGAAGGCATAGAGAACAATGGCAGCCGAGTTGATAGCACCATGACGGTGAACGTTAAACATTCCCAGGAGGGCCATCATCAAGATGCCAGTGGCTAGTGCCAGAAACTGTGATCCCACGCCTGAAACACACACACACACACACACACGCACACACACACACACACACCATATACACACACACTGTTGTATTTTTCTCCCCTTCAAAATATACCACTTGCAACATTTACTTACCTGTCAGATATTTCTGTCAAGTTTCCAGCGTTGTCTGCTCTAATATTATCAAGACTCATTATCTATCAGTTCACACGCACATTTTTTACCTCTAATACTATCAAACCTCATAGCCCTAATTCAAGCTTTATTAGCTCTTAATGTTATTACGCTACATTATCATAAACTTTTAGCCAATGGCATGCATGCTTCGTGTGTTGCTCATAGCTCTGCTGCCTATGGCACACACGGTGCCGTGCGAGGACTGAGAGTTCCATTGTCTACGGTGCGCACATGTCTGTGTGTTCTTATTTCGAAAAATTCCAATATTCAAACTCCAACGGTCTAAGAGAAATAACTCCTGCCAGACCTTAGTAGTGTTCCTGGTAGCCTGACATGCCCTAGTTCTCAAGTTCAAGCAAAGTTCACGTTTACAATCTGCGGCTGAAACAAAGAATTCCTTGTTGGATTTTTCTGACCTGAACTGACCGCGTTTCTGGCACCGGCATTTCGTCTGCTAGTCAAAATGCCAGCAAATTATTTCTTTAGAACAAGTTATTGAAGAATGTATTCAAGGCGGTTCCAATAACGAACGAGCATCGATCGACAGTGGAGATGATAGGGAAGATGAGGAACGTCGATTTGAAGATGTTCCTGATTACACTGACAAATGAACTGATTCAGTAACACACACAGCTGCATGACTCGCAAAATCTCCCTAGACCAAATTCTGTCAAAATGAACAATATCGGAGAGCAAAAAGCACCCTACCATAAGTATATTAGGTAAGTGCTTTTTTGTATCAATTTTGTCTGCATGATATTACTAAATACTGATCGTCAAACTCTGCACTTGTTTTTATTTTTGTGTGTTTTGGTTACTTCATTTATCCCCGCGCGTTGTCTCAACGCAGAATCTCTTAAGAGTTTTGAAAGTACATTCATCTAAAAGTCCTTGATTTCTTCTTTTCACACATACCAAACATGTCAACACGGACCGAACGTAACGCATAAAATAAATTCCCAAAATCATTACGTAGGCAGGGGTTTTAGCCTCAGCGGCTGTGTGCAGAAGGGGTGGAAACTCACACTGCATGCATACGCAGGGATAGTGTTAACTGTAGAACACAGAATACAGGAAAGGATGTGGCTCCTCCCTGAGGGCTGGTAACACGACACATTCATCTGAATCATCTTAGTCCCCTGCTAGCTATGACACTTGGACCAAAAGAGCTGGCAAATTCCCCACAGCTAGCAAAAGCCTGATATCCTTCTGTATGGTGTTTTTCTTTCTTCCTTTTTCAACCTGTGTAAGTACATTACAATTTTGTTATCAGTCTCCCTGTCAACACATATCACTGTATATTTTTCAAGGCTCATTTACAGGAATGATTTGATTTTCCAATTTGCTTCACTGTCATTATGCCATGATGTGGGTTCACTACTGATGAGAGCAGTAATAATGCGCATGAAAGATTAATTTCCAGACCTGCTTATCTATAAAATTCTCATCTTTTGAGAGCTAAAATGTTATTCTATAAATACTCTTTACATGTCAGTAATGTGACCAGACCACACATCACTGGGACTGTATCCTTTCATAATATATTCTGGTAACAGCCAGACCAGTAGCACTGGTCAGGTAATCTGAGCAACATTTAGGACATGTAACACTGGTCAGGTAATCTGAGCAACATGTTAGGACATGTACTCTGGTCAGGTAATTTGAATAAGAGTATATGACGCTCTTCCGTCATGAGGAAGAAAGTTGGCTGTGCTTCCAGACTTCCTGTTTGAGCCTACAATGCAGTCTACTTTACGTAGGTGAAGGTCAGGGCCAAAACATCAGACTAATAGTCTTTGAATGAAATTGAAATCCTGACTTCCAAGACAAGGCGGGAGGTAATCACCACACTTCACATGCTGCTGTCTCTTACCTTTTACCCTTGGTACAAATAAACAATTCATTTTCTGTCACATGCAGGCATTTAATGTTCCTTGTGCTGATGAGCATGTGGTTAATTCTGTTCATTAAAGCACCAAATTATTAACATGTCTGTAGGTTACTCCAACTACTTTGGAAAGGCAGTTAGTGACTGGCAGTAACATCTCATCAGCATTTCACAACAGGCCTGCATGTAAAAAGCGGCACATCATGTTCCTGTTCTGTCTAGCCCCAACCCTCCATGCACAGCTACAGCAGGGTTGTCTTCTCATCAGAGGCAATTTCCTGCACAGACGTTTGTTTACACAGACTTGCTGAAACACACACAAAAACTGCTTTAAAATCCTCCTTCCATAAAATCTGTTCACAGGAAAATATGTGTCTCATTCTGGAACACAAAAATCACATAATGAGGAACGTCTCTGAACAAGGTTTTCATGGTGTAAGTGTTTATGTCCAACGTTATTTTAGTCCCAGCAGTATATAGCTGTGTGTGTGCGTGTGCGTGCAAGTGTGCGTGCGTGCAAGTGTGTGTGCATGCCTGTGTACACCCGCGCTTGTGATCTGTTAGGAGGAGACATAAGTTGTGTCAACAGCAAATAAGTAACACAGGATGCAACTACACATAGTTGGACTGAGAAATCATACATAACATCAACATAAACCTGAGCTCATGAATTCTAGATACAGCAGACAAAGCCTGCCTACTGACAGACCTAAGATGGCACAGAAGAGGTTTTTGGCCGGAGGGAACCTGAACACATCAGTCTGAATGATTTTCCAGCCATTGTCATCCTGCTCCAGGTCCTCCCCATCATCATCCTCTCCAAGGTTGTAGCGGGCAAAATCACTCTTCAGAACTCGGGTCTGCACAACAGTTTCAACACAAAACCATTCATAACAGTGTAAGTGGTTTGGAGTAAAATCCCTACATTCATCTTCCTTTTCTCCTACATTCTGCAAGTCTACATTATTTGATGAAATTGTCGAAAAGACTGAGCCAGCAAAAGATGGAGTCAAAAAAAAGTATTAACCCTCTGCCTGCCGCATGACTTTGCGCTACATGACTATGTGAATACCATGCCAAGTGAGGTAACTCTGTTAAACATACGCACTTGCCATAAAGAAAAACTCAATAAAAAAATTGTTTTTAACCTATCTATTCTATAAAAACAATGAAAAAATTCAAAGACATCACTCCATCCAAAACAGCCATTTTTCCCAATATACAGTGAACTGGTACACGAGGAAAAAAAAAACCGAAATGAACAGACTAACTCTACTTCAGTGTTCTTGGTGCTAAAACAATTTTCCCTAAATTCACTGTACCCACAGAATGTCATGGATTAGGAGCATATAGTGATTTTCCAAGTCTAAACAAAGTACTGAAACCTTCAGGAACAAACTAAAGTCATTCTACATGGTCTGCACACTAAATAATCAACTTTGTTGTGAACGAAAAAAAAAAAATCCCAAACTTCAACAACAAAACTGAAGGCATCACATACAAGATGTCCTCTAACTACTGAGGGGAAAAAATAACAAGAAAAATTACTGAATACTGGACTTTAGATTGTGACAGAATTCAGCAAAAATGTGCTTTTGCACAAGTGCACTGAGCAACTGCCCCCCACTCTCCCCGACATACACACAAACACACACACACACACACACACTGTGGTGATAATGTACCTCTTGTCCATCTCCTTTTTGCTTTTTTTTCCAATTTTAGGCCAGAGTTTACGTTCATCCTTTTTTCGCTTGCTTTTGTGCAGCAAATAAATTTGTTTCTTGCTAAAAGTCTGGCAAAATTCCTCTAAAATCAAAAGACAGAAGGTAACGCTCTAACAGGGCAAATCATGGGACACACCCACCGACTGACCTGGTTTCCTGGCTACCAAAACAAGGGAAACTTTTTGGGGGCTTCACACTTCTTGTAGCCAACCACTCTTGTCAACAATTAAAGAATCTCTAGCAAGTTTGGTTTTTCGAACATTCGTTTTGCGGTGGGGGTGGGGGTGGGGGGGTGGGGGCTGGACCCAGCAGCAATGGGTTATTCGATGTCATCATCATCGCCCGAATCACTGTTGATTTGGGCCTAAAATCAGCAGTTGATCTTTATTTATAACCAGGTCAAGACTGATGTCCGAATCGTCTCGCTTCAAATCTACTTCAAGAGTGTAGCCCGCAAATACGCTCTTTTCATCAATATCACTTCAAAAAAATGAATTCTGCAAGTTACATACTTACTTGATCCACCATTTTCCCAGAAAAGTCTTCGCGGAAAAAAGCCAAAAGTTTGAATATCACAGCTGTGAAACTACTCCACCGAAACCAGAATCATAGAATGTAGAATCATGGAAACCAGGACAGGAAAAATGGATATGGTTCAAGCCGTAAGTTGATTAACCCTCTTATACTTGCAATGGGGCAATCCCAGAGTTAACTTCAGGTGCCTGTTCTTCCCGTACCGGGAGTTACCCGAACTGTCCGTGGGAAATTTCCATCACGCTGTTATCACGTGTGTAGACACGCAGAGTCGCAGACAGTAACCAGGAAGACACAGGCATGGCCCAATCATGTGTTGGCACTATTTTTGGGTGATGGAACCCCACATGTTCATTGAGAAAAGGGGCAAACATAGCAAGTAAGTTTGTGAATGAAACCGACTGACTTTCACAATGGCTGCTTTGACGTCTGCTATGAACGACGAAGAGATGATCGACTACTCGCAAGAGGAGTTGGATCAAAAAATAATGGAGAAGTGGAGAAATTTGAAAGAGAGATGAAGAATGAAAGTGATAATGAAGTAGGTAGTGCTGTTGAAGAAGACAGTGTGAAACAGAAAACGACCTGGAGTATGATGTTCCACTCGCTGCACTTCAAACATCATGGCAACCAGCGACACGTGGCATGGCAGAAGGGCGTCAGTTTCAGGAACCCACTGGGCCCGCTCACTTGTGTCCCGACATGGCTACACCACTTGATTTTTTCTCTCTGTTTGTACCTCTTTGTTTTTTTTTAAGACTGCTGCCGATGAAACAAACAGGTATGCAAGACAAAAACAAGCTGCAAAGGGTGCACCCTGACCCTCTTTGGTGCGATACCACACCTGAAGAAATGTGAGCCTATATCGCGGTCTTGATTATGATGGGGGTAAAGCGTCTGCTACGTCTGGGGTGCTACTGGTCCGATGACCTAATTTTCAAAGATGAGTGGATCAGCAGTGTCATGCTCAAAAGCTGAATCAGTATTTCCACCTTTCGGGATTCGTCCAACACACCTGGGCGTGATCACCCTGATTATGACCCCTTGTCCAAGGTGAGAACATTTATCAATCTTATTCTCCCTTTGTTCAAAGCTGATTATTGTCCCGGCTGTGAAATGAGCATTGATGAAGCGATGATAGGCTTCAAGGGTCGCATTTTCTTCAAACAGTTTATGCCAGCCAAGCCAACAAAGTGGGGCATCAAGGTGTGGGAAATGTGTGACACTACTACCCAGCTATAGTGTCGCATTTGACATTTACACTGGTCATGCTAGCCATGAAAACACAAATATCAGTCTGGGGCATAAAAGTAGTAGACAAACTAGCGTCACCGTACTACAACCAGAACAGGCACTTGTATTTTGACCGCTTTTTTTTTTCACTTTTCACAAGTGTCCCTTTGATGACACACCTGGCCACGAATGGGACATTTGCCTGTGCGACAGTCAACCGTAACTGCAGGGGACTGCCACAGGAAGCCAAGACGGCCAAAGTGAAGGAAAAGGGAGACCTGATACAAACGCAGAAAGGCTCACTGATGGCTACTGTCTACAAAGACAACCATCAGATTTATCTCCTGAGCAGCTATCAGCCTCCAGGTATAACAACAATGGAGGAAAAGGTGATACCGACTGTCATCGCTGCGTACAAGAAGTACATGGGTGGTGTCGACAAGTCAGATCAGTACCGTGCCTACTATCCTGTCGGTCATCAAAACAAAAAATGGTGGCGGTATGTCTTCCACTCATTGATCAATCTTTGTATTGTTCAAGCCTTTCTCACCTGGGAAAAGTCACCACACGCTCAGCCCCCAAAGAAAGCCCATGATCACCTGTGGTTTCGTGTTGACATCGCTAAACGGCTTCGTGCTGGATTTACTTCCAGAAAACGCAAAGCTGGGCGAAGAAGCAAGGCAGTACCAGAACCCCCAATCACCAAAGACTCCACTGATCACCATGAAGTGGAGAAGATTGAGGGCAGGCCTAAGGTGTGTCGTCTATGTGTCAAAACTGGCCGTTTGACACCAAAGGGATATCAAGTGGAAACGTCATACAAGTGTTCTTTCTGTCAAGTGCCCCTTTGCTGGCCCAGGAATGGTTTGTTTTCGCGACTATCATGATCAAAACATAGCCCAACAGTAATGCAGCTGTGATGTTTATTTTTGTTTTGCATACCAATGTTCTTTGGTGACAGCTGTGGCTGTGACATTTAGTAGTGAGTAGTGAGTGTGTACAGTGACACTGTGTTGTGCAACTGAAGACTATGGATATATGTAATCAACTGTAGTTTGTAGAACTGCAAAGGCTGACGGAAACATGACAACATATAGCGTATTGGGAAGTGACTGAGTTCAGTATTGTGTGTGACAAGTGACAAGTTTTGTATGACATTGGTGGGACAACCAGTGGGACCTGTACTGCCAGGCAGTGGATAGATCATGTCAGGTAGGCCTCAGATTTCATTTCAAACTAACAACTTGCATCAGCATGGTGATCGTGCATGCTTGCATGCTGTAAACTTGATTGTCATCATAAAATGTCACGTGTCTGGTGACAATTTGGTGACAGTGACATGACCTATATCTCTAGGACAGACAAAATATAGTTCAAAGTGAAGTGCATGCCCTTATGAAACTCTCTGCCAATTTTCTTTCTGCTAGAGGTTCACATACATTCCCAATAAGTTAATAATCACACATACCCATTTTTAGGCTGAAACCTGTAGAAGAATCTGAAATCTAGGGGAAGTTTGCAGTCAGAGAAACTGAGTACAAGAGGGGTAAGTGATTTGGAATTAATTTTTTTTTCCATTGGATTTTTGTTTTGTCAAGAGCTGTCCTTCCTGGTTCTGAAAGTCTGGAGGTTTCTTGGCAACCCTCGGATCCAAGGAGAGTTCTCCAGCCTGGCCATGCACTCTTGTCCTCAAACATCTTAATACTCAAAAACTTCTCAAACAACCAGCCATGGAAAGGAACTGGGGTCTCATCCTCAACATGCCGAATTCGGTGGAATGGAAATCAACTAATAATAGTTCACAGAAGTTTTAAAAGGGAATGGTAGCTAAAAGGTTAAGACACACAGAACTAGGCAGTCCTGAGAGTGCCAGGCACACTCCACTTCATTTTGCATCCCCAGTTTACAAAAAGTAGTAAAAAAAAATCATTCAAAATATCCATATGCAATTTTTTAAAAGCTCGCCTCCCTTCTTACTCCATGTCTAAGAAACGATGCAGTGGAAAGAAAACGACCAGCTGAAGTTCAGAAGATGGAGATACACTTTGCATTGAAAGAAAACCTAACATTCCCAGAGGGACAAGACAGACAATTCTGACTAGCATACATTATTTGAATACTAAAACTGGTTAACCTTTTCGCGCCGCGCCATGCGATGGTGACTGGAACTCAGTCAAACCGTTCATGACAAGCCGTCCCGTGGCGATGGCAACACTGCTGTACTCCATGGACATGCCGTGCCTCCATGACGGCACAGCTATAAAAAAAAATCCCCTGTTCTCTTCTCTACGGTCTAAGGGATGCAGCTGCCCTAAATATTTAGAACAGGGTTCTAGCCACTGGAAGGGTAAGTTTACATGCACTACCAATGGCCTTTGTGACCCCAGAGTACTCTGAACAAAGAGACCTGTCTAGCACGAATTTCTGCCGGAAGGCATTTGTGGAATTTCCTGCCTCACCAACATATCAGACAGAAGAAGAATGACATGGGGTGTTAGAACTGGTCAGCAAAGTGGTTCAGAGGATGAGGGGTGTAACGGTGCACAAGTTCACTGAAAAGAATCTGAGCTTGATTTATTTGCTCTGTGTATTTAATAGTTTTATAGGTCATATTGTCAGAAGCCGGAAAAAAAAAAAGTGAAAAGTGTGTACAGTGTGCAAAGATTTAATTTCCTTAAAAAAAAAAAATTCACTTGGATTACACATATTGAATACCCCAGGCTTTCTCTGCATCTATTCAAAGTGAGAGTAAAATTTTATGCCCCTTTTCTTCCTCATTTGCTGTGGTCATACTAACCAAACAAACATGAACAAGACTATGTTCTCCTACGTTTTACTTATGTTGTTTCCGTAACTGTTGCATTGCTATTTTACCCTACATGTATCTAAGTCTATGCTCATCGCAAAGTTTGTGTTTTAACCTTTTTGTTGATACATAACAATTGCTTATTAGGTTTACACTAGGAGACGTAAAATAAGATCAAAAAGTGTGAAAATCACACATCTGCAACAGCTGTACGCATGTGCAGTGCACACGTCTGCAGGGAAGTGACATCGCTCTGCCGCGCTCGTCGTCGTGAAAGTATTAAGACCATATTGTACAGTGAAATAACTAAGGAGAAGAAAAAAGGGATAGACTGTACAGAACAGAAATAACTTAGGAGAAGAAAAAAGGGATAGACTGTACATAACTAAGGAGAAGAAGAAAAAAAAAGGGATAGACTGCACAGAACAGAAATTACTAAGGAGAAGAAAAAAAAGGGATAGACTGCACAGAACAGAAATAACTAAGGAGAAGAAAAAAGGGACAGACTGTACAGAACAGAAATAACTAAGAGAAGAAAAAAGGGATAGACTGCACAGAACAGAAATTACTAAGGAGAAGAAAAAAGGGATAGACTGCACAGAACAGAAATAACTAAGGAGAAGAAAAAAGGGATAGACTGTACAGAACAGAAATAACTAAGGAGAAGAAAAAAGGGATAGACTGTACAGAACAGTCATGTAAATTAGGAGAAGGCAAGAATATGTCATGTGACTGACTAAAACAGAGACAACAAACACAAATACAAGGAACATTATGTAATCTCACTGACCAAGATGATGACCACAAAACCAATCAGCAGGAATACCAGCACCATGGAGTTTATGATGGACAGCCAGTGAATCTGAAACACAAATACGATCACACCAAAGCTTGGCTTAACATGTAAACCCACACTATCACACTCAGATGATGCTGCGCTCTGACTTTATATGCCAGTACACACGTCATTATTGTACACAAGCATAATATGTCATCACACAATCACACACACAGCCGTTAATGCACTACTGACTTTACATGCCAGCACACACGTCATTATTGTACACTAATGTACTATGTCATCACACAAACCATCACATTCAGCCATTACTGCACTATTGACTTAACATGTCATCACACACATCATTACTGTACACTAACACTGACTTGTCATCACAAACACCATCATGCTTCTTCTATTGTTACTTACCATCTCATTTATCTATTAATAGACAGTAAAACATATCCAACTTTACAAAACACACACCAACCACAAATAAAAGAAATATTTTCAAGCCATTGTTGCAGCACACGCTGACTCCATGATAGAACTGAATACTGCTGAGATAGCAGACAACAGGAGAAAAGAGGTTTTTCTTTTGTCTCAGTTGATCTTTTACACTGACAGAGAATCTGCAAAAGTCAGTCAGTGACACTGACACACAATCTTCAATGTTTATAGTCGAGTTGACAATACAAATGCAATATCATTTCTGGTCTTATCATCATCAAAAGATCTCAAATCAATCAGAATCTTTAAATAGATAAATAAACACACAAATAAACACACTCTCATGAGCACACTCACACACACTACTCACCTCTAGAGTTTTGGGGAAGAAGTAGCTGTCACGTATCCTTTTCCCACGCTCTTCGTACTTCAAACTGATATTTAAAAAAAGAAAGCATACAAAAAGTTTTTGCTGAGAAAATATATTGACACCAAAAGAGGGTTATAAAATACAGTTTTTTTTAACATATCTGCTGTAATTATACAAATAACACAAGAAGATGAAACAGATATTTTGTCCTTAAATTTGGTTTAATAAGCCCATTATTAAGATTCATGACTACTGGCAAAATTAGCAATTTAATCATGGGCTTATCACTAACACATCTATGGTTGGAGAGAGAAAAAAATGAATGACCACATGCATTTACTCTGTAAGCCTCGCTAAAATGATCTCTGAGAGCACCCTCAAGTTTTATGTCTTCCAAGGAGGACAAAAAGCATTAGAACAAGATACCGATATGTTTATAACATGAATCACATTCTAAGTTCTTGTTAAAAAAAAAATTCTAATTACACATTCCTTGAAACAGAACAAGATAAATTTGGGGCTTGCCAAACCACAGACAGAGAAACTCTTTTGGGGAACCTTCAATATGCAGAATTCTCCTTCTAAATCCTCCGCATAAGTAAGAATTTCAGAACAAAGACCGCAATTACAGCTCACAAGCCCTAAGCTTTAAACACTGTTTTCCCAATATGATCTCATCTAAAGAATGCAGTGAGACAGAAGCGGGATGAGTAAACCTATCACAACCACTGATGGGTTAAAGTGATCCCTCTCCATCTCCAGTCAGAAGACGCTACAAGAGAGAGATGGAGAAAAAAGACAAAGGATTAAGGATAAAAGACAGACTGTCATATTATTCTGAAAGAATGGCATAAATAACCCACCACTGATGCAGTTACTGTCTTTCTAAAGAAAGAAAAGTTCAAAACTGGATGAGCAGTTCCAAGGATCTTCTTAAACTCAAATGAAAAATTCATGCAAGCGTTGGCCTTCCATTCAGAGGAAATTTACAGATGACTCCAAGAAAATAACATGGTACATATATTCTGCTTTCACTGAAACTCTGTCTTTTTTCCAAAAATAGAAAAGAAAAAAAGACAACAGACAAAAATTCACAATTCTTTAAAAAGGTAAATGAAAATGTTAATATTGCCCTGCAAGTTTTACCTTAACACATGCAGCATGCTTAACTTTTTTTTAATGGCATGCAAATATGTGAGCACTGGTCCTGCATTGTTAGCTACAGACCATAAAAACGCTGTGTGCTAACTCATATTCTACTCTCTTCAGGGCACACACAGTAGTGCTGTGCTCTTTCAAAAGAAATGTTGGCATTCAAACCTTTACCGTCTGAGTGAAATAACTTGTGCCAGCACACACCATAATCTCACCACAAAAGCATTACAAACAACTCACAAAATCTACACCGAGTTCATTCTGTTATTGTATTGCTCTCTTTACTTTACTCCTAATTCCATCAGTTATGCCCCATCTACAGGGTACATGTACTACCAAAAAAGCTGTGGTAGTTGCATTCAAACAACTCAAGAAGATTCGCACAGAGTTCTTTCTGTCATTGTATTGCTCTCTTTACTCCTACTTGCATCATTTATGCCCCATCTACTGTTGCCCCATCCCCAACTAATCACTCACCTTCCCCGCTCTCTTCACCTCCACTCCTAACCCCCACCCCCTACCCATCCTTCCAACACCCACACACACACGTGCAATGATTGAGAAATCCAGCACGGTTATGCTATTTTTGCAAGCACCTTGCAGCAGATGAAACATGGTCAGTTTCTGTTGGTAAAACTCAGTGAGGGATGCTGTGACTGGAATGTTGCCTGTCACTGTGAACTAAGCTTGATCTGGTTACTTCCATTGTAATGCTTTTGTGTGAGATTATGGCGTGTGCTGGCACAAGTTATTTCACTTAGATGGTAAAGGTTTGAATGCCAACATTTCTTTTGAAAGAGCAAAGTACTACTGTGTGAGCCCTGAAGAGAGTAGAATATGAGTTAGCACACAGCATTATATGATCTGTAGCTAACAGTGCAGGGCCAGCGCTCGAGTTGTCTGAAAGCAAGTACCACAGCTTCTAGCAGTATGTGTACCCAAACCCGAAAACAACTGGTGTGAGAAAGTGATTTGAAGAAATTATCTGTATTCAATGACACTTCTTTTTGTGTCAGACTAGATTTCTTGAAGGAGCTGTTGAAGCAAATGGTAGCTAATAGTAAAACAAATTCTGGATACATCTGCCATAAGGCGAGTGTTGTTTTAATCAGTTTGTCTGTATGTCATGTCACAATCCTACTGTCAGACTTTGAACTGTGTTCTTGTTTTTGTGCATTTCAATTACAGCACACAAATACAGAGACAGCATCAACATTTCCCGACTTACACATCATGTTTTCACATTTGCCGTTTGCTTTTTGCTAATGCATCCTGTTAACAGGTACGTGTCTGTAAAGAGGTTATCATGACAGTAAAACATAAAACAACAACAAAAAAAGACCACCTGAAAAACACTTTACTCTGTGGGGTGCCACTTCACACTGTATGTGAAAGCCACCTCAATAGGTGCCGTCACTCCATCCAGATTGACTGGCATCTGCTCTTTGGTGGACACGTTGGCATAGATGATCTGAAAACGAATATATATACTCTGCCAAATTGGTGGACATGTTGGTATAGATGATCTGAAATTAAACACACACTCTGCCAGTGCAAATGTTTACCCAAACTAATTGAGCGTAGGAATTTTTTATTTGTTCACCGTGTCAAAAAATGCCAAATGACCAAGGAAAGAGGTCACAGTTAAAGAGTCCTCAGCTACCCCAAAGTAGTCATTTATTTTCCATCACACATTTATGTGTTGTCAGCTGACACCCCCATGAGATCATAGTGGGGGATCTGGGGGGGGGGTGGGGGCCTTGTCCCCCAGAAGCTAGCGAAAACGTGATATTTAAGGACAGTTCACAGTGTTTCCTTTAGTACAAATCCTGAATTTTATACTTCTCAGTACTATATAGTTAAAACTATTTCAGACAAAAAACAACAGAACAACTACAAATGTCCAACGGAGTCGAGGCAGAAGAGTAAAAAATATGGATTGGTGAATCAGCCCATGCATCCATCAACGTGCAAATGGCAGGGGGAAAAACCCGCCAAAATGCCAATACGGAAATCCATATAATATGGAATTATTCCCACCCATGCTGTTGCCAGTGCAGTTGACAAACCTTCCTAAGCACTAAACAATGAGGTACTCACATTTTCTCCATTGTATTCTATATTAAAATGCAGGTGGGCCCACAAGTACACCTTGTGGTTGTGAGGTAAATCCCCCTCTTCCAGGTGGCCGATAAATCCACGGATAGGAATGTCATCTGCAACAGCAAATCAGCAGACCTGTCTGCAATATCAGCCATCAAAGAGTACTCTTTACGAACTATCTATTCTTGCTGAGGGTTCTCTAAGACATTCAAACCTTATGCTTACTACCAATTACTTTGACATCTAAAATGTTCACTGCCTGTTGCTATTTGTATTGACGAAGTTCACTGATAATTACTACAACATGAACTGACATACAGACAATTATTGACAATGATCACTGACAACGTTCACAGCCAATTAACATGACATGTACCGAAAATCACTACTGCCAAGTACTGTGACATGTACCAACAATATCGCTGATAATTATGATGACATATACTGGCGATGTTCAGTTACTATAGCTATGATTAACAACTGACAATTACGATGACATATACTGACAACAAGCAATGTTCACTGACAATTACTATAACATACACTACAAACCTTAACCAGTAAAAATTATTTTCTGAAATCAGTGGGTCAGACTTGGTGCAAAAAATGTTTCCAAATTTTCAGAGGGTCACACAAATACTTAGAGGGTCACACTTTATAACTGCTAGAAAATATACTGAAAACATGAACACACACACAGACACACACACAGACACACCCACACCCACACCACACAGTGCATTCTGGTTTGGCTTACATGCATAAACACACAGAGAAGGAGATAGAAATGGATAAGAAAAGAGGTTCATAAATCACCGTACACTATGTTAAATATCATTTCCTCACATTTGTGTTCAATGTGAGTGAAGCATTAACTGAACTGAATAAATGTGGCACATGCACTATCAGGTTTTAAAACAGTGAGACTTGGTATCAGGGATGTCTTCTTTGATCATAATCACAAATGTGTCCATCAGAATTTCAACTACAGCCATTTCTGTCAGTGTTGAAATATGTATTGCTTAACCACTTTCCAGTCACCATGCTATGATCATCAAAACCAATGACAAACAACAGGAGAGTGATGAAATTTGTGGAATCCTTTACGAAACTATGCAGGCTGGCTGCTCTTGCACCATGCACAGCACTTTTGTACCTCCATATGACGGAGCCAATTATCCAAGCCAGTCATGCTGTGCTGATTGCTCCACTTTTGTTCCATTCACCAAATTTTCACCCAGTAAGCCACAGCTGAACTGTCGATTTTGATTATGAAAGCTGAATTTCATAGAGTGCCATGCATTTTATATTAGGCAAAATCAAGAAATCTTCTGATCCAATCACAGACTGGGTAGTCTATTTTCAAGACTTACTGGTTTTCAGTAAAGAAGAGTTCTTAAGCAGAAGTTTCTCATCAATTCAAAACATTCTAAAATGTTGGGAAAAGTTACGATTTTATAAACTTTGACCATGACAAATCAGACAAAAGTGATTTTATGTGACACACTGCTCAAAGCTGTAATGCATACATGAGAAATCATAGCATCACTGCAAATTCTAATACATTTTAGTGATGCCCTGGCCTGAATCCCAATGTGTCAGACGGGAATTTCATGCGTCGGGAATGCACATTGTGTATCAAAATTATCACTCTTAACTAACATTTACAATTTCTAATAACAAACAGGCAAAGGTAACTGACAATTGCAATGACATCTACAGGCAATATTCACAGACAATGAGAAACGTATGATGTTCAATGACAATCACCAATCAAAATCAGGCAATGTTCATAGAAAATAACTGACATCTACAAAAAAAACAAGAAATGTTCACTGATAATGAATACGATTTTTACTGAAGAAGAGGGAAATATTTACTTACAGTGACCATTGCTAAGTCAACTATCAATGTCATTCACTATTAAGCAGTCAGCTCCTGACAAATTTGCAACGTTTATACACAATTACTACGACATCTGCCGACGATTCTGCATATTCACTGACCAATGACAAACTCAAAATAGTACAGGTCTTCGATGGCGCTGCGCAAAAGTTCCAGATCCGTGTCCGAGTACTTGACTCGGCAATTCCTGCCTCACTACATCCTCTGTAACAAACACCATGAACTAACTTACTACACATTCAATATCTCTTCACAGAGATGTCAGTATGTGTGTGTGTGTGTGTGTGTGTGTGTGTGTGTGTGTGTGTGTGTGTGTGTGTTGATGACCCACATACCTCACTGACGCAATGAACATGAAAAGTTGAACAGTAAAAACCACCAACACTCAATAAGCATACTACTACTTATTACTACACATTTTTTTTTTTTTTTTTTTTTTTTTTGTAAAACCTTTATCAAGCATAAAAAACCAAGGGCCCATTAAATGACAATCCAAAGCACAGCATTTTTATCCTGAAAGTGACAATTTCTCACTTCCACTTTCCTTTAATTCACACTCACTGCTTTAAAATCTTGTATACTTAATCCCTAATATAAGCCTACCACAGTTAAAGAAAGAAATGATAACAATGAACATGAAAAGGGCACGAAAGTCCAGAGAGTCCTAAGGATGTCTTCATATTTTCAAGCAACTGCTTGTCAAACTAGGCCAAACAATGAGCTGAGTGAAAGAATGATATGATTCAAGTTTAAGAGAACCTGGAAATGACAAGAAAAAGTAAAGAAAGATATATGTTTTATAAATTCGTCCACTGGGTTGCTTTTATCCCTGCTTGCTTTCCTCTGTATGTCTGTGTTTACAGGAGAAAAACCATGTGTTTACAGACAAAAAACACATCACAGATCACTAATAGTGTGGTGATAGTAAATGAAATGGAACAGTTTGAAGCAATACTACTGTTTCCAGAGCTTGTCACTTTGGGAGAATTATCCTCACAAAACACACGACCTGGCTACAGGCTCTGACCAGCAGCTACTTGCTGCATCTTGATGTTATCATCTGTATTTCTACTAGTGAAAGTCAAACCTACTCATATGAAATTTTGACCTGACTACAGCCATTTTATATAGATCTGTTTGATCCGTAAATAAGCTGACCAGACTATTGAAGTAAAGGTGAACTACAAATACTGTTCTAGAATGATATACATAAAACAGCAAATATGAAATAATGATGCATGGAGATCATCTCTTTAGAGGATTATGAAACAGCATAATCATGTATCAGTATTGCAACTGGGTGGGTGGGTGGGTGGGTGGGTGGGTGGTGAGTGAGTGAGTGAGTGAGTGAGTGAGTGAGTGTGTGTGTGTGTGTGTGTGTGTGTGTGTGTGTGTGTGTGTGTGTGTGTGTGTGTGTGTGTGTGTGTAAACGAGATATTTTTTTGCCATATGTGAATGTGGATTATTCATGTTCTTTACAGCCCAGCCGACCACAATGAACCAAACCAGAGAGTATGGTACTGTGTGGTAGTGAACTGTGGTGTGGAATCGCAATACTGTCATAACGCTTGCAGGAACCACCATGTTTTTGTTTGTATCCTGCTCCTTGTGTAACCAGAGTATATTGTGATGCTTGTCCATGTACATCCTTTCTCGCAGTTCTTGAAATTTTGCTACACGTAGTAATAAACACTCCTGTCCTTGATCTTTTCATTACCTTGCAAACCAATCAAAGAAGGATTAGATTGGTACCTTAGGTTCATATGAATTGCAATTAATATCACTATAACTTCAATCCATGTCTAAAACTGTTCATGAAAACTTAGGCTGTCATTTTCAGGTAGGTGCATGCCTATTGCATGCGTACGTGCACCTGTGTGTGTGTATATGTGTGTGTGTGTGTGTGTGTGTGTGTGTGTGTGTGTGTGTGTGTGTGTGTGTGTGTGTGTGTGTGTGTGTGTGCATGTGTGTGTGCGCGCACATGTGATTGCGTGTGTGTATGAGTGTGTGTGTGTGCATATGTTCATGAACCATGTGTGCATGTGTATGCTCATAAGTATGAGTAGGGGAAGTAGCAAAGGATGTGGTAAGAGTTAATTTCAAAATTTCACATTCAATGAGTTAATTTCAAAATTTCACATTTAATAATTTAAAGTTAATTCTAAAATTCAGCATTTTATAAGTATACACATTATCATCATAATGTTAAGGGTTTATTTTTTCCTGCTCTATTTGTAAAGTTTTTAGCAAATATCTGGGGGAATTGCGCACATACATAAAAATCCCAAAAGTATTTTTATCATCATATTATCTATTGGCAGCTTTTTTTTTTTTTGTTTAAATAGTGATTTCTTAGGTTTAGCAGTCATCAGTATATAGTATCATTTCATATTTGCCATTTAGAAACTTTGCATACAGAAACCCTGTGACAATCTAATACAGAAGATAATGAATTTCCTACATCTAAAATCTAAGTAAATCAATCTGCTTGGGAAATAGTATTTCAGGAGAACTAGAAAACAAAATCACATCAATACAGGTGAAAAAAGACCGAGCCAAAAAGAATAAGACGAAAGAACCTGTAATGATGTTTTAAGCAAAACCCCTCAAAGGACTCACTTTTGAAAGAAATGTCATACAGGGAGAGAGCCATGCGATCTCCATCCAGAACCTCTCCCAGTGTCAGGCTCTTGTGTTCAACCTGCATGTGCACACACACACACACACACACACACACACACACACACACACACACACACACACATTAGAATATGGCACAAAGCATGAAACACAGCAGAAATCTATACACCCAACTTGATTCAGATCTATCTAGCATTGATAATTCAAGTCTTAAAACCATAAACCAGTATGCTTTTGATTCATTATGTATGGAAATGAATGTAGTATAACTGACTATTCACAAAATCTTGTGCCTTTGAAAATCTGCTGCCATAGATACAAATTTCATGATGGCTAAGGCCTGCATGTTTGGTCGATTTCTTTGACACATAAAATTCAGGCCTTTTCAAACATATTTTGCATCAATTAACAGTGCCATGCAGGGCTGAAAATCCTCTTTATTGCAGCAGCACCACCATCGTGTTGAAAACTGATTCTGTCCGACAAACACTGAGCAATGAAGTTTCAAATGCACATGTCATTTCTCTTGTTGGGTGAGCGTACAGAAATATAAGCTGGAAACTGAAGCATAACTTTAAGGAAACATGGTCACAGTTGGATTTTACAATGTAAAAGCAGATTTGCAACTTGTTTTCTTGTGAAAAATTTGTTTTTGAGCTCATTTTTCTTTTGTCTAAATCAACAAACAACTTAGCATACTGGTCGGCTTCCAGCTCCTTTCTGATCACCAATGGCACTTTTATTCTTGGGATTGCATTGGCCAGAGGAGAATGATTCAATGATGGAGGAAGACAATGATTTCTTTTTCATTCTATTGTTTTGAGGTTTCATGTCATTGGATATGCATGGATCCCTTCACTTTTTACATTTAATTGTGAAATATCTGCATTCTATTTATTTAAGAGCAGTAAATAATTGCTTACAAAATTCTGCTACATATGATTTTTTTTAAAAATCAGACTTTGTACTTAAGAGTATATTCTGTTACTATGACTATAAGCAGCATACATGCAGCTGGATATGTAATGCCACTTTTTTTTCAATAACAAAAGTTTGAATTAGCTTTCTAATGAACAAAAAAAATTGATTGACAAAACCAACAAGTACGATATGCAACTAAGAAGATGAGGGAAAAATGTCTTGATTGTGTTTATATCACTTCACAGACTATACATGAAAACCGTAATCTTAATCCACACAGACACCTCAAATTTCAGTATTTGGCAAACTGGAATTTCTTTTAATTTTGAAAGAATTATGGTACTTGAACTCACTTCTCACATGGCAGTGTTAAGTGTTCTTTAAAGCATTGCAGGCCTTTCTGTAGAAATACAGTGAAATGCTGTGAAGCTTACATCACAAGTATCAATCATACCTTTTTCATTAAGGTGATGGTCATTGCACAGCCAATGGAAAAAAAATTTACCATGCAATACTGCAGTTGCCTACAATGAATCAGCGTTCCTTTCACTAGCTTCAGCACAACACTAAAATCATAAACTAATTTCTAGTCACAAATTTGAACTTATTTCCTTTAACATTTTTTTTTCTTTTTTTTTTGATATTCCAGTATGCAGCATTTTTCAAAAACAACGAGATGATCCCATCCTCGTTTGCATTTTAAAATGTGTGTGCCACGGGTGCACCTGCATATGACCACTTTGGCTGTGCGTGCATGCCCTGTAACACCAAAAGGTCAGTCCCATGTTTGGAATATATGGGGTCAAAGTAGTTGGGTGAATTCAATGCAACACAAGAGGAAGCTTCCTTTGGCTGCACATTCCATATCCCTGCCATGGAAGTCTGCAAGTGTGTGCATGACTGGGCAGCCCTGAATAGTGATGAGGTTACTTGGGGATGAGTGTGTGTGCACCAAGGAAGATAAAAGAATCACAGCAAAGCAGCAAGCAAAAGTTGCATGCAGTCGGCAGATGCGTCTCTCAAGACAGCTGCCTGTTGTAAGTCGGAAAATCATACTTTTTCCATAAAAGAAACGTCATGTGCAACAGTGTATGATTCACTGTTCATGTACTGCACTTTGTGTGTGTGTGTGTGTGTGTGTGTGTGTGTGTGTGTGTGTGTGTGTGTGTGTGTGTGTGTGTGCATACATGCGCGTTTCTTGATCTCTTGCTTTCTATTCTAAAACTGGAAAAACAAAAAAAAAAAAAAAAATTCATAAAGAGAGCTGGTTAGTTACTGCCAAAGACATCTATCGACAAAAAAAGCACAGGACAAGATGCAATGCCTTCTGACCTCTTGGGTCTTCTTCAGGCAAAAACAAATAACATTTAGGACAATGAAAATGAAGAATGTAAAGCCACTTAGCTTTTCATATTCAGCACTCGAACAAAATGAAATGAAAACAAAAAACCAAACAAAAGAAAACAAACATACAAAAACCTTTTTAAACAAAGCAACACCTGCTAAGATCGAAGAAGAAAAAAGAAGTACATAAGGTCCCATTCTGTCATCTTACCAAATACTTTTCATATCAAGAACAAAAAGATGACTTTTCAACTCAGCTGGTATTAACTAAACACATCATCAATGCAGACCAAATCATGCCAACTTGGAACCCATTCTGCATCCCTTTTTAGTATGACCCCCACTTTTCACCCCCTGTGCATTCCTCTTCTTGAGTTCTTCTCATCCCCTCTTCGCCCCACGCCCCCCACCCCACCCCAAATCTGCCCATCCCACCCCTTTTCTCCTGTGCCACTATTACCTTTTCTGGCCTGCAGACTGGCAGCTGGTAGTAGTGGTACGTCTCATGGGGGTTGAAGTATGGACCAACCTTGTTAACGTACACTTCCACCTGTCAACAGCCACCGCACGCACATGTGCACGTGCGCGCGCGCGCACGCGCGCACACACACACACACACATTTTGATAAAACTTAAAAGCAAGTTGTTGCAAATACCAAACAGAGATTGTTGCCATGCTTGAGAATGCTTTCGTCCCTGTTCAACTTATCACACCACCCAATATGGGACTGTTATGGTAATTCTTCATCATCATAACTTTTTTAGTTATTTTAACTAATAATTTTACTACACATTTAAAATTTTGTAAGTGTGCAACTTTTTTTTTTTTTTTTTAGCTGTTCCAACCTCTGCGCCACCAGGCAGTGCACCCATACCACTCATTCCGACACCCCGTCCACAGCCACAGACTGGTCGGCCCTGCTGCAGCCCCCGGGCACCGGCAATCCACAGGGAGCAGTCAATGTCAAGTTGTCAAGAGGCAAACCCACCGGAAGAGACCCTGCACTGCTGCTGAGTCACTTCGGTGGTGTTCAGTGGCGCCTGTTCTGATCTAACATACGCAGGACATCACCTACTAAGCCCCCTACTGACGACAATAATTGCTTAGTCGCGGAGCCGGCATGAGTGAGCTCTCCCTCCGGAGGGTGCCACCACGTCCGTCCGACAGCCCCCATGGACTCGCTGATACTGGTGACCCCGACGGAACCAAACCAAGACCACAGACATGGAGAGGACATCGAAACTGAGGTCACCATGAGAGCAGGGCATGAAGGGCCACATAATTTGAGACATTTGTTTTTATGCTGATTGATGAGAATGAGGATGATGATGATGATGCTACGGATTTCCATTTCGGTCTGAAACTACATGACAGGGCTGTACTCTACCTACGCTTCCTTTCATAATATATCCCGGTGTCAACCAGGCCCAAGAGACACAGGCACCTGCAGTGTTGGTCAGGAAATTTGAGAAAAACCCATATGACTCTGATGGGATTCAAACCCATGACCTCCCAGCCGGGAGACCGCAACGCTAACCACTTTGCCACGGCGGCTGGTTGTAAGTGTGCAACTTCCTTTCAGTACTCAACCGATTAATAAACTTTTACAATCAATGGCTCTTTCAATTATTTTTTCAATGATCACTTACTGAAAGATAATTCATTCTTTTCATCTAAATTTACAAAAGTTGGTTACTTTGTGATATGCAGCCTTCATATTTTTCACTCACCAATGACGATTTGTTAAAATGTAATAAGTTAGCTACACATTCAATTCCAAAATGAGAGAGTGATCTATTCTGCTGTGTACTTCCATAAGCAATAGCCATTCCTGAGACTGTGGTGATACTATCTTGTGATTTAATTAAAGCAAACACCAAAAACCAAGTATAAAACCAAGTTTGTTTAGTATACAATGTTTGTGGCCGCATATACTTTTGTATGTCAAAATAATGTACACAGACAAAAGCACAAATTTTTAGTTGCTCTACACGTCATTTCAATTTCTACTTGCTGTTCTAAATTACAAGGCCATTTGGAGTAACAACAACAAAAAAAATTACCCTACTTCTTTATTATTTACCGTTCCCTGCCTCATTCAAAATTTCCCTTAAGAAAAAAAAAACAACTGCACCCTGGCTGGGACAGACTGGAGAAGTGACCAATGCACACCAGAGAAACTTGTACTGGAAGAGTCGGACCTTTAGTGTAGTATGGAATCTCAGCATTGGCAACTGCTGCCAAGCCAAACTTTTTGCCCAATCTGATGGTAAACAGAATCAAGCCCATCACATCATGTGAGGTGCCATGACAATAACCTTAGCCCAAAAGATAGATAACTGAACAGCAGTCACTAAACAACATGAAGGACACCTGGATCTTGTTGCGAGCATCAAAATTTAAGCCCTTGAAAAGCTACCCTATGCACAGCTGAATGAACAGAACTCTGCTGAAAAGAGGCAAATTCATTCACTGATCACCTAGGCTTGAGAGAGCATGACCTTAGCACCTGTCAGGACAGACCATAAGGGAATATCATATACCAAGAATTGTTAGTGCTAATGTCTCTTCATAGAAGACACGCCATTTCCCATCCATCATCCGTGTCACCAGCATCCTCTGAGTTGACATAAGAGGGCCAGTAACCCCCCCCAAAGTGAACATACATCTAAACACACAGTTCTGCCGCCGACACAACACAGGGTAACAGACCTGGACTCTTCATTCAGCACACAGATGGTGTCGAAGAGCTTGCTGTTGTAACATGCCCTTAAGTTCTTTTTTGGGGGGGGGGGGGGGGGGGGGGAAGCCTTCTGTAACAACTTTCTTCCCGAATTGGGCCAAAACAGCAGATCAATTTATCGTCTTCTCTGATGCCATTTCTTTTCTTCAAGCTCTTTCTCTCAGAAGCTCTGAAAGTAAGGCACCCAAAGCCTTCCTGAGGGCCCTCCCCGCTTTGCACAGCTGGAAGTAGTGCATGCTGGATTAGGAATAACAAAATGATAGTTGCAATTATGGCAAAAGAAAAAAAAAAAGAGGGGGAGGGGAGGGGTGCTGTAGGTCAGCTCAACCGACTCCTTTTTTTTTTTTTTTTTTTTTTAACATTTTGTGGTGGCCGACACATATGATAACCAGCATTCCAGGATGCTAAGTGTTTGGTTTTATCTTTCTCCCTCCTCCTTGCCCCTTCCTCTACTCCCATCCTGTCTCCAGAAAAATCTGAAATTTGCAATACAAATGATGCCATCAATGTGATAAAAATCTGAGCATAAAGTGGTGCATTGTCCACTTTTTGGTCTAACTGTAACTATGACCACTTGGTACTTTAAGGGTTCAATTATCTATCTTCTGCTGATTTAATTTCCCCTCTGTTTTTTCATGTACATTTCCACCAATTTATGGAGAAGCAGTCCGACTGCAAATTCACACAGGCTGTATTCACACATTATGAGCATACACAAACATTATCTCCCCTTTCCGCTTTTGACAGCTTGGTGAAGATGGAGTTGCAACAGTTTACTCCTCAGTTTTTTTTTTTTCTTTTTTTTTTTTTTCTTGTTGACTTTCTTTCTTTCTTTTTTTCTTTTCTTTATTCATATCTTTGAAGAAAAAGTTTTGGTTATGCAGAAAAAAAAAAATACATGCAGTATCAATCTGGTTACCATAGTCTGATACTGCTACAAACTTAACTGTTCTGAGAGGTGGTGGTGGGGAGGGGAGGGGGGAGGGAGAAAGGCAACAAAAGCAGACATTCTGGCCAATGCAAAAGTCCAAATTAAGTTTATCAATGAGCTGGTGTCCTTTAATCAGGTTAGACTTAGAGAAAAAAAACACTTCCTATAATGAGGTTAAAAAAAAAATCATAACCCCCCCAGCTCTGACTAAATGACAGAACCCATCTGCTGTGATAAGAGGAGCAGGTGAAGATCTTCTGGCTAAAGAACTGGCACAATTGCCTGAGCCATCACCTGTGCACAAAGTCTGGCCTGGAAAGTTAAATGAGTATACTTATGGTGAGGGACCCATGACAGCTGAACATGGCCTGCCCACAGCATGCAGCTGCCTGGGGCAGGGCCTGGCCAACATCAATCCCAAAGGTCCTGGACATCAAGCTGTATGGTGCCCCACAGGGCGTGGAGGATCTATGGCAGACAGCAGCTTTTATTCAGACCACTAAACACTCAATGGGGCTAATGAAGAAGCTGGAAGAATTTTACTTTCAGTCACTTATCAGTTTCAAGAAAGAAGATAGCCACCAAAGGCTGTGCACCCTAAAACTCTGTGACATCAACAAGTTTTCTCTGATGACGTTCAAGAAGATGGTTACTCTCACCAAGTGATGCACTAAGTAAACAGTAAAGTCCTACAGAACAGCATTTCATTTCATACATTTCTCAGATTTTTTTTTTCACCTGCACATCCTTGATCAACACCAAAGGCCACAGCAGGAAGCTTGTTAAGCACATATCGCGCCTAGACCTTTGGAATTCATTCTTTTCCCGAAAGAGTGGTGTCCGTTTGGAACAGCCTACCACTGTACCAGTGTCAGTTGTGTCCGCACCCAGCATGACCACATTTAAAAACAGACTTGACACTCACTGGGCCAACCACCCAGCACTGTATAACCCAAACTGTTACCAGTATACACTGCAAGTGCAAGCAGCTGTAGATAGGGACAATACATCGACCAGTGAACTGACCTGCAACCACAGGTCTCAAACAATGACAACATCAAGTATAACAAATACAGGAATACTAGTTAACCATGTTTCTTGCAGTTCGTACTGTAAGCATATGATCCCTTGCTATCATTTGTAATGATCAGTATTAAACAGTTGTGCATGTTTGTAAGCTCACTACTACCAACAATAATAGTAAACAGAAACTAACTATGGCCCGAGAGCTGCATGTTAAAATAAAGTAAAATCTTCATGCATGATCTGCAGAAAAGTCATCAGTCAGAAAAGGAAAACTATGCTGGTATAGTTACGTAACAAGACCAAATAGCCTTGCTAAAATAATCCTTCTGTGAACTGTTGCTGGAGGGGGACGGAGGGGAAAAAAAAGGGGGTGGGGCGGGGTGGAGTGCCAGAAAAGAAAACGGTTCCGATGGACTGGCCAGTTCTCAGAATGGACACAGATCATTCTGCAGTGAACTGTACCTAACACACAACCGACAGACGTGGGGGAACCTTGTAAACTGTTCTTCAGTGCCCCAAATGACAGACTTCCCACGAAATCGAGAGAGCAGATGAAAAGACGTCTGGCTGACAGCGAGTGCACAATAAATTGATTAATGTCACGAATATGTTTACGACTGAAAAACTGATGAAGCGCAGATCACATTAGGAAGATCACTGCTGATCTTCAGTGCCTAGT
>JADBJO010000641.1:84210-94210 GCA_016801955.1 Conus betulinus | reverse complement strand
TTAAACAAAATTTCGGCTGTGTGTTTTTTTTAGGTGTATTTTAAAGGGTTTGTACGAACGAATGACTTGTGGGTTGACTTCAACGCGGTCACAGCCCTGATATGGCCCTTTGCGGTCGGCTGGGCTATAAGCAACATTACCTTACCTTACCTTTAGCGGTGTGTGTAAATTTCACTGTGGAACTCTTGTTTCAGTGGCTGACACACAGGTCCGGAGTGGCCACGTTCTTCGGAGGCATCGGGTCAGACAGACACGGGGACATTCTGCGGACGGAGATGAGCAAGACCGGGGTCAGGGCTATGTTCCACGTCACTGATTCAGAGCCCAGCGGCACCTGTGTGACCATTTGTTTCCGGTGCCAAACAGGTGAGTTGTGTGTGTGTGTATGGGGGTGGGGTGGAGGTGGGGGTGGGGGTCAACCCTGTGATGTCCAAAGCTCACACCGATCACCCAGAATGTTATTTGAATGTTAGAAGCACGGTCGAGAATGGTCCGGTATCTCTGACGGGAAATTCAAAGTGACTTTAAGAATACGAATTGTCTCAGATCATGACTTGCAAAAGAATGGAAATTGATTGACCAGTGCTTTTTTGAGCGTTTGTGTGTGTATGTGTGTGTGTGTGTGTGTGTGTGTGTGTGTGTGTGTGTGTGTGTGTGTGTGTGTGTGTGTGCGCGAGCGCGCGCGCGTGTGTGAGTTCACGTGCTCGCGCTGTGATGGATGTATTTGTGGGCAGATCAATGGTGTCACGCATGGCGGGGTCAGGCAGTTTCAGCGAGGCTGACCTCACTGTCCCCTGTCACTGGAGCATGGTGGAGAGGGCTGATGTCTTCTACGCTGTGGTGGGTCCACTTCACATGATGACCCCAACGGAGGCATCATCCCTCTCAGATGCATTCTATCAGTACTTCTTTCCTACCTTGCCTTTCCCATTTCTTGACTGTTATCTTCCTCACCGTGTCCGAATCATTATTCTTTTTTTCACTTCTCTGTCACACTTTCTGACCTTTTCTTACATCTCTTATTTCTTCCTGTCATATTTTGTCACGTGTTACCCGTTCTTCCTTCTTCCTGCAGTGTATTGCCCTTTCTTCCTTCTTCCTGCAGTGTGTTACTCTTTCTTCCTTCTTCCTGCAATGTGTTACCTTTCTTCCTTCTTCCTGCAATGTGTTACTCTTTCTTCCTTTCTTCCTGCAATGTGTTACTCTTTCTTCCTTCTTCCTGCAATGTGTTACTCTTTCTCCCTTCTTCCTGCAATGTGTATTTCTTCCTTCTTCCTGCATTATTACTCTTTCTCCCTTCTTCCTGCATTGTATTGCCCTTTCTTCCTTCTTCCTGCGTTGTGTTGCCCTTTCTTCCTTCTTCCTGCGTTGTGTTACTCTTTCTCCCTTCTTCCTGCAATGTGTTACTCTTTCTTCCTTCTTCCTGCATTGTATTGCCCTTTCTTCCTTCTTCCTGCAGTGTATTGCCCTTTCTTCCTTCTTCCTGCAATGTGTTACTCTTTCTTTTCTTCCTTCCTGCAATGTGTTACTCTTTCTCCTTCTTCTTCCTGCATTGTATTGCCCTTTCTTCCTTCTTCCTGCATTGTATTGCCCTTTCTTCCTTCTTCCTGCATTGTATTGCCCTTTCTTCCTTCTTCCTGCAATGTGTTACTCTTTCTTCCTTCTTCCTGCAGTGTATTGCCCTTTCTTCCTTCTTCTTCCTGCAATGTGTTACTCTTTCTCCCTTCTTCCTGCAATGTATTACTCTTTCTTCTCTTCTTCCTGCATTGTATTGCCCTTTCTTCCTTCTTCCTGCATTGTATTGCCCTTTCTTCCTTCTTCCTGCATTGTATTGCCCTCTTCTTTCTTCTTCCTGCATTGTATTACTCTTTCTTCCTTCTTCCTGCAATGTGTTACTCTTTCTCCCTTCTTCCTGCATTGTATTGCCCTTTCTTCCTTCTTCCTGCATTGTATTGCCTTTCTTCCTTCTTCCTGCAATGTGTTACTCTTTCTTCCTTCTTCCTGCAATGTGTTACTCTTTCTTCCTTCTTCCTGCAGTGTATTGCCCTTTCTTCCTTCTTCCTGCATTGTATTGCCCTGCTTCTTCCTTCTTCCTGCAATGTGTTTTCTTTCTTCCTTCTTCCTGAAGTGTATTGCCCTTTCTTCCTTCTTCCTGCATTGTATTGCCCTTTTCTTCCTTCTTCCTGCATTGTATTGCCCTTTCTTCCTTCTTCCTGCGTTGTGTTGCCCTTTCTTCCTTCTTCCTGCATTGTATTGCCCTTTCTTCCTTCTTCCTGCAGTGTATTGCCCTTTCTTCCTTCTTCCTGCAATGTGTTACCCTTTCTTCCTTCTTCCTGCAATGTGTTTACTCTTTTCTTCCTTCTTCCTGCAGTGTATTGCCCTTTTCTTCTTCTTCCTGCAATGTGTTACCCTTTCTTCCTTCTTCCTGCAATGTGTTACTCTTTCTCCTTCTTCCTGCATGTATTGCCCTTTTCCTTCCTTCTTCCTGCAATGTGTTACCCTTTCTTCCTTCTTCCTGCAATGTGTTTACTCTTTCTCCCTTCTTCCTGCAGTGTATTGCCCTTTCTTCCTTCTTCCTGCAATGTGTTACTCTTTCTTCCTTCTTCCTGCAATGTGTTTACCCTTTCTTCCTTCTTCCTGCAATGTGTTACTCTTTCTTCCTTCTTCCCTGCAGTGTATTGCCCTTTCTTCCTTCTTCCTTCTTCCTGCAATGTGTTACTCTTTCTTCCTTCTTCCTGCAATGTGTTACTCTTTCTCCCTTCTTCCTGCATGTGTATTGCCCTTTCTTCCTTCTTCCTGCATTGTATTTGCCCTTTCTCCTTCTTCCTGCATTGTATTGCCCTTTCTTCCTTCTTCCTGCGTTGTGTTGCCCTTTCCTTCTTCCTGCATTGTATTGCCCTTTCTTCCTTCTTCCTGCATTGTATTGCCCTTTCTCTTCCTTCTTCCTGCAATTGTGTTACCCTTTCTTCCTTCTTCCTGCAATGTGTTACTCTTTCTTCCTTCTTCCTGCAGTGTATTGCCCTTTCTTCCTTCTTCCTGCAATGTGTTACTCTTTCTTCCTTCTTCCTGCAATGTGTTACCCTTTCTTCCTTCTTCCTGCAATGTGTTACCCTTTCTTCCTTCTTCCTGCAATGTGTTACCCTTTCTTCCTTCTTCCTGCAATGTGTTACCCTTTCTTCCTTCTTCCTGCAGTGTATTGCCCTTTCTTCCTTCTTCCTGCAATGTGTTACTCTTTCTTCCTTCTTCCTGCAATGTGTTACTCTTTCTCCTTCTTCCTGCATTGTATTGCCCTTTCCTTCTTTCTTCCTGCATTGTATTGCCCTTTCTCTCCTTCTTCCTGCGTGCGTGTATTGCCCTTTCTTCTTCCTTTCTGCGTTGTATTACTCTTTCTTCCTTCTTCCTGCAATGTGTTACTCTTTCTCCCTTCTTCCTGCATTGTATTGCCTTTCTTCCTTCTTCTTCCTGCGTTGTATTACTCTTTCTTCCTTCTTCCTGCAATGTGTTACTCTTTCTCCTTCTTCCTGCAATGTATTGCCCTTTCTTCCTCTTTCCTGCAATGTGTTGCCCTTTCTCCCTTCTTCCTGCAATGTGTTACTCTTTCTCTCCCTTCTTCCTGCATTGTATTGCCCTTTCTTCCTTCTTCCTGCAATGTGTTACTCTTCTTCTCTTCCTGCCTGCATTGTATTGCCCTTTCTTCCTTCTTCCTGCATTGTATTGCCCTTTCTTCCTTCTTCCTGCAATGTTACTCTTTCTCCCTTCTTCCTGCGTTGTATTGCCCTTTCTTCCTTCTTCCCTGCGTTGTATTGCCCTTTCTTCCTTCTTCTGCAATGTGTTACTCTTCCTGCAATGCTTTACTCTTTCTTCCTTCTTCCTGCAGTGCGTTACTCTGCCTTCTTCCTGCAATGTGTTACTCTTTCTTCCTGCAATGTGTTACTCTTTCTTCCTTCTTCCTGCAGTTCGTTACTCTTTCTTACTCCTTCCTATCACTCTCTGTCCAAGACTAAGACTATTCTTCAGGGTACTGTGTGGAAAGGGAACTTGCATCTTGCGATGACCCCCTGTACAAGACAATTCTCATTGTACAGTGGAGGGTGGCTATATATAACTCACCATAACTCCATGTACAAGACCATTCTTCAGTGTAAGTATACAGTGGAGAGGGGACATGCGTCTCATCATGACAATTTATCCAAGACCATTCCACAAGGTGGCATATATCTCGCCATGACTCCCTGTCCAAGACCATTCTACAGGGTACTGTGGGGGTGGACATGTATTTCATTCACCATGACTCCCTGTCCAAGACCATTCTACAGGGTACTGTGGGGGTGGACATGTATTTCATTCACCATGACTCCCTGTCCAAGACCATTCTACAGGGTACTGTGGGGGGGTGGACATGTATTCATTCACCATGACTCCCTGTCCAAGACCATTCTACAGGGTACTGTGGGGGGTGGGATATGTATTTCACCACGACTCCCTATCCAAGACCATTCTACAGGGTACAGTGGAGGGTGGACATGTGTCTCACCATGACTCCCTGTCCATGACCATTCTACAGGGTACAGTGGAGGGTGGACATTTCTCGCCATGACTCCCTATCCAAGACCATTCTACAGGGTACAGTGGAGGGTGGACATGTATCTCCCCATGACTCCCTGTCCAAGACCATTCTACAGGGTACAGTGGAGGGTGGACATGTGTCTCCCCATGACTCCCTGTCCAAGTCCAAGACCATTCTACAGGGTACAGTGGGTAGGGTGGACATGTATCTCCCCATGACTCCCTGTCCAAGACCATTCTACAGGGTACAGTGGAGGGTGGACATGTATCTCCCCATGACTCCCTGTCCAAGACCATTGTACAGGGTACAGTGGAGGGTGGACATGTATCTCCCCATGACTCCCTGTCCAAGACCATTGTACAGGGTACAGTGGAGGGTGGACATGTATCTCCCCATGACTCCCTGTCCAAGACCATTGTACAGGGTACAGTGGAGGGTGGACATGTATCTCCCCATGACTCCCCGTCCAAGACCATTGTACAGGGTACAGTGGAGGTGGACATGTATCTCCCCATGACTCCCTGTCCAAGACCATTGTACAGGGTACAGTGGAGGGTGGACATGTATCTCCCCATGACTCCCTGTCCAAGACCATTGTACAGGGTACAGTGGAGGGTGGACATGTATCGTCCCATGACTCCCTATCCAAGACCATTGTACAGGGTACAGTGGAGGGTGGACATGTATCTCCCCATGACTCCCTGTCCAAGACCATTGTACAGGGTACAGTGGAGGGTGGACATGTATCGTCCCATGACTCCCTGTCCAAGACTATTGTACAGGGTACAGTGGACGGTGGACATGTATCTCCCCATGACTCCCTGTCCAGGACCAATCTGCAGGGCACAACGGAGGGTGGACGTCTCAGAGGCAAAGGAAGTCCTGACGGACTGTGTGAAGGACTGGACTGATGGCAGTGCCTCTGCTTTGTTGTGGTCCGAGGGAAGGCCTGGTCGTTGTGGCCACCACTGACCATACGTATGTCCGGCACGGCAGCCCTACCATGTGCTGTCATGGGACATCGATGATGATGATGATGATGATGATGATGATGATGATGATGATGATGATGATGACTGATGACGACTGATTATGATGATAATGATGATGATGACGATGACGACGACGACGATAGTGATGATTTTTGGTGAAGATGATGGTAATTATTATAATGATGATAATAGATGATGATGACGACGAAAACGACGTTGATCATGATAATGACGACCACGTCGATAACAACAACGATGACGACGACGAAGATGATGGTGCTGCTCCAGACAGTGGTGATGATGGTGATGATGTTGATGATGATGACGACGACAACGACGACGACGACGATGATGATGACGACACAACGACGATGACGATGATGATGATGATACGACGACGACGACGATGAGAGTGCTGCTGATGGCAATGATGATGATGGTGATAATCATGATGATGATGATGAGAGTGACAGTGCTGTTGACAGTGATGATGATAATGATGAAGACGACGGTGATGATAAGAATGGCGACGACGACGACGACGACGACGACGACGACGACGACAATGATGATGATGATGATGATGATGATGATGATGTTGATGGTGATGACGATGGTGATGATGATGATGATGATGATGATGATGATGATGATGATGGTGATGACGATGATGATGATGATGATGATGATGATGATGATGATGATGACGATGACGATGATGATGATTATTTCCCTGGCAGAGCTACTCCCTGTCAACCAACGCCTCAGTGCTGTTCAGTCTGGCCAGTCACGCGGCGAAGCGGAGGAAGACCTTCTGTCTGAACCTGTCTGCGCCTTGGTTATGCCGCCGATTCAAAGAGTCCATGGATCGTCTGCTTCCCTACGTCCACTTCCTCTTCGGCAATCAGTCTGAGAGTATTGTTACAGTTGCTTCGTGTGTGTGTGTGTGTGTGTGTGTGTGTGTGTGTGTGTGTGTGTGTGTGTGTGTTGTGTGTGTGTGTGTGTGTGTGTGTGTGTGTGTGTGTGTGTGTGTGTGTGTGTGTGTTTGCGCGCGCGCGCGCATGTGTGTGTATAAAACAGATCCAGAATGATTTCTACAGATTTCATAAGAGCAGAAGTGGTCTGTTGTATCTCTTGCCACCCACTGTTTTACTAGCAAGTGTACAAGCCAACGCAGCGAAGTGTTATCCTCCAGGATCCGCAGTTGGGAGGTCGTGGGTTCGATTCCTATCAGGGCCATTCTGTGGGATTTTTCTGCCCGTGACCAGCTCCCGCCCACAGCTGAGTTTGCTGAAGGCTCTGTTGGAAAGACTGGGACCACAGAACTGAGCTTCATACACTTAATGGATGCGCCTCTGACAGTGTTCATCAAACTGGCTTACCCTGCAGGTGTTTGTACCTCTCGGGCCTGGTTGATGCCGGGATGTATTAAGAAAAGTAAGCACAGAGTACAGCCTTGTCATGCTGTCTCAGTCCAGCATGGAAGTCAGCTGTAGCATCTTCATCGTAAGTCTGTCTCAGATTCCGTGACCCCTCATGCCCTGCAGTCATGACGACCTCAAGTTCGATTCACTCTTCACATCTATGCGTTTTGCGAGTTTGTGTCGGAATTGCCGGCATCAGCAAGTTTATGCGCGCAGACTGATGGCGTAAGACGGGCGTGGTGGCTCCCTCTGGAAGAGGGACGGTCGTTCACGCTAAATCTACCACCAAGCAGTTATTGTCGTCAATAGAAGTTTTAAAGAGGCGGTGTCCTGCATACGTTGGATTAGAACAGGCACCACTGGACATCTGTGAAGCGACAGAGAGGACCATTGCGGTCCAGTGTTCTCATCGGAACCCATAGCACACGAGCAGCTATAGTGACAGCTAGCTGGAGCCGAGACATTCACACTGATAATGAGGATAGAATGCAGCTGGGGTTGGAACCCGCGATCTTGCACTTGTCAGTCCAGAAGGCTCACGGGAGCCTTAGGTTTCGATGGCTTAAGTTTTTAAAGAAAAAAAAAATCATTTCATTTTTTATTTCGAGTTTGCTTTAGAGTCATTAAACGTATCTAGAATCTACGCATCCGTAAAAATGCCAAGTAGTATTTGAGATTGAATCGATCAAGCCAGAAGGCATTAATTGTATGATTTTTTTGACTGATTTAATGTCCTGTTTTACAGGAATTGGACGCATTCTGTGAAGTTCGTGGGTTAGAAGTGAGTATCAGTTGTCAGTGTTGATCTGTTCTGCGCTGTACTGTGTTGTATGTGTTGTGTTGTGTTGTGTCGTAGCCTATGTGTTGTATGTGTTGTGTTATGTTGTATGTGTTGTGTCGGGTTGCGATGTGATGGGGGTACCTTCGGATCGCAATACAAGATAACATATTTCATATCATTATTGTATTGTATTGCATTGTCTAGTACTCATAGCACTAAATCGTATCGTATCATGTTATCTCATGATATCATACAACATGTCATAAAATATCACATCGCACTGTCGTACATCCCTGTCGTCTTCACAGTTCGATTCGTGTCAAACCTTGCTGCCGGTCAGAGCAGAATTTTCGGTGAAGTGTTGCCAGGGACGATTCCCTGTTGCCATAGGTTCTTTTACGTGCTGCAGGTGTACGGTGCACGCCGTGACTCGCTTTAGCTTTCCACTCTCGTCCGAAAGGCTTACACTCCAACCACTACTTAGGATCCCATGGGGAAGGGAAGAAAAGACGTGCCTGTCATGAGAATTGAACCTTGCTCTTGGGAATGGCTCAGCATCCTGGCCATCGTTCGCCAGCAGGAGACACACTGGCCACGTTCCTTTCATTGGAGTTGTTTATAACGTGACTGTATTTTGTGTGTGTTTTTGTGGAAGGTAGTATATGGGTTGAGGGGCTTGTCTTTAAGAAGCGTCTGGAATTAAACACACACACACACACACACACACACACACACACACACACACACACACACACACACACACACACACACACACACACACACACACACACACACACAAAAATCCATGATATTGAAAGGCACACGTACATTCCTAGGTGAACGTGTGTGTGTGTGTGTGTGTGTGTGTGTGTGTGTGTGTGTGTGTGTGTGTGTGTGCATAAGCTTGTGTGTGTGCATGTGCGCGTGCGCGCGCGCGCGTGTGTGTGTGTGTGTGTGTGTGTGAGACAGTGGTGTGTGTGTACGTGTGTGTGTGTGTGTGTGTGTGTGTGTGTGTGTGTGTGTGTGTGTCCCAGCATGAATAAAGTTTCGTGTCAGGACAAGAGGAATGCTAACTTTGATTACAACCTTATTCACACATATGCATCTATCTGTACGTTCTCCTGAACCTGCGAGTTGCTTTTTTTTTTTTACCCTAACAACCAACCGTGGGAGTGAACCAAGAATTTCTTTTCTCTACAACTGGCCTGAATCCACGTGGAAAATGTGACGGAAGCAGCGCTCCTTCACCATCCCCATGTACCTCGGAGGCCTGTGTTTTTTTGGCAGTTCATGTATCACTGATCCTGTGGACCTCATCGGCCGCATCTGAGCCAGACTCCAGAAATTCGCGCCACTAAAACAAACAAATAAACAAACCCAGACCATTAAAATCACTTCGAAAGAAAATGTGTGTTGAGAAAAGTGAAATCGGGATCACCAGGTGCAGCAACCTGGACGACTTCCGAGTTGGGTCCGTGGTGCGCAAGAACGGAAGCAAGGAGGTCGTCAACACGAGGCCGGGGCCTCGACTAGGTCTGACGTGAGACTCCACGTCATGCGGCACACCAGGTCTATCACGTTCCCAGTGACGATACACCTCTCAGTGGTGGCCTCTGACCCTCTCTACAGATGTTAGAGTCTGACGCTGGCAGCAGGTGTGTCTCTAACCCTCCCAACAGATGCGAGTCTGACACTGACATCAGGTGTCTCTAACCCTCCCTACAGATGCTAGAGTCTGACACTGACAGCAGATATCTCTAACCTTCCCATATAGATGCGAGTCTGACACTGACATCAGGTGTCTGTAACCGCCCCAACAGATGCGAGAGTCTGACACCGACATCAGATGTCTCTAACCCTCCCAGCAGATGCTAGAGACTGACACTGACAACAGATGCCTTTAACCCTCCCAAACAGATGCGAGAGTCTGACACTGACATCAGATGTCTCTAACCCTCCCTACAGATGCTAGAGTCTGACACTGACATCAGGTGTCTTTAGCCCTCCCTACAGATGCTAGAGTCTGACACTGACAACAGATGTCTCTAACCCTCCCATCAGATGCTGGAGTGAGACGCTGACAGATGTCTCTAACCCCTCCCCAACAGATGCTAGAGTCAGACACTGACAGCAGGTGTCTCTAACCCTCCCACAGATGCTAGTCTGACACCGACAGCAGATTTCTCTAACCCTTCCAACAGATGCGAGAGTCTGAAACTGACATCAGGTGTCTCTG
>JADBJO010000641.1:69210-79210 GCA_016801955.1 Conus betulinus | reverse complement strand
GTGTGTGTGTGTGTGTGCCTCTGTCTGGAATAGATGGTAGTCTGTGTGTCTTTGTTGTCTGGAATAAATGGTAGTCTGTGTGTTTGTTCTGTTGTCTGGAATAAATGTTAGTGTGTGTGTGTCTTTGTTTTGTTGTCTGGAATAAATGCTAGTGTGTGTGTCTTTGGTGTGGACTTCATTGGCCATTCTGTTGTCTGGAATAAATGGTAGTGTGTGTGTCTTTGTTCTGCTGTCTGGAATAAAAGTGTTAGTGTGTGTTGCGGGGAGGCGGAGGTAAGAGGGGGGGGGGGGGGAAAGGGGGGGGGAATAAGTGAAGGAAACCATGAAGATAATCCCCTTTGGGGCAGTGTGCATGTTGGGTGACTTTAATGGCCATATCCCCTTTGGGGGCAGTGTGCATGTTGGGTGACTGTAATGGCCATAATCCCCTTTGGGGGGCAGTGTGCATGCTGGGTGACTTTAGTGGCCATAATCCCCTTTGGGGCAGTGTGGATGCTGGGTGACTTTAGTGGCCATAATCCCCTTTGGGGCAGTGTGGATGTTGGGTGACTTTAGTGGCCATAATCCCCTTTGGGGCAGTGTGGATGTTGGGTGACTTTACTGGCCATAATCCTCTTTGGGGCAATGTGTATGTTGGGTGACTTCATCATTGGCCATAATCCCCTTTGGGGCAGTGTGGATGTTGGGTGGCTTCACTGGCCCATAATCCCCTTTGGGGCAGTGTGTATGTTGGGTGACTTCATTGGCCATAATGCCCTTTGGAGCAGTGTGGATGTTGGGTGGCTTTACTGGCCATAATCCCCTTTGGGGCAGTGTGGATGTTGGGTGACTTTACTGGCCATAATCCCCTTTGGGCAGTGTGGATGTTGGGTGGCTTTACTGGCCATAATCCCCTTTGGGGCAGTGTGGATGTGTTGGGTGACTTTACTGGCCATAATCCCCTTTTGGGGCAGTGTGGATGTTGGGTGACTTTACTGGCCATAATCCCCTTTTGGGCAGTGTGGATGTTGGGTGACTTTACTGGCCATAATCCCCTTTGGGGCAGTGTGGATGTTGGGTGGCTTCATTGGCCATAATCCCCTTTGGGGCAGTGTGGATGTTGGGTGACTTTAATGGCCATAATCCCCTTTGGAGCAGTGTGGATGTTGGGTGGCTTTACTGGCCATAATCCCCTTTGGGGCAGTGTGGATGTTGGGTGACTTTAGTGGCCATAATCCCCTTTGGGGCAGTGTGGATGTTGGGTGACTTTACTGGCCATAATCCCCTTTGGGGCAGTGTGGATGTTGGGTGACTTTACTGGCCATAATCCCCTTTTGGGCAGTGTGGATGTTGGGTGACTTTACTGGCCATAATCCCCTTTGGGCAGTGTGGATGTTGGGTGGCTTCATTGGCCATAATCCCCTTTGGGGCAGTGTGGATGTTGGGTGACTTTACTGGCCATAATCCCCTTTGGGGCAGTGTGTATGCGTCATCTCAAGTCTCCTTTTGGAGGATGTTTTTTTTTTCCTCACCTAGATCTGTGTTGTCCTCTCCTACGTTTATGCATTGTTCAATGGTGCACTTTCATGTATTGATCTGTCAGTGTGTGATCCCTCGTTGGGTCTGGACTATGAGTGGTCTGTCCATGACGATCTGCATGGAAGTGGCCATTTTTTCCGTTGTGTTAAAAAACCCATCGCCACTGATAATGCCTCTGTTCCACAACACTTTAATCATAAAAAGGCCAACTGGAATATTTTTGCTGCAAACTTTTCAAAGAAGTTCCACGAAAATGAAATTCTTCAAAGTTAAGACCCAGCAGAATCTCTAACAAACACTTTGATCAAGTCTGCAAAAACCTATGTTCCGGTGTCTTTCAATAAACAATTGCCCAAAGCACCTGGGTTTAATTCTGACTGCCAACAAATCACAAGAGAACGCAAACGGGCTCAGCGTCAGGTGTTTCAAAGACCTTCAGCTCCCAGCGCTCGAGACCACCCAAAACTCTGTACCAAAATGAGACCTACCTTTTTTGAATTAAGAAACGTCAGTGCTGGGGAGACTTACACTCCAAGCTGACATCCAAAACGTCTAAGAAAAAATGTCTGGAAAATCACCAAGAAAATCTCAAGGAAGAACACCAAGCCATCAGTTGATCCCCTGAAACCTGCCAAAGCTCTGATAACTGACAAAGCTGTTGCCAATCGTCGGTCTTCGTCATGTACAGAACTCGCTCTCCCTCAAGTAAATCTGCTTTGAAAAGCGAACAACTGATAGAGAAATCTTCATATAACTTCGCTTCGGATAACTCTGAAGTCTACAACCTGCCATTTTCTATTGATGAACTAAAATCAGCTTTGCAAACATGTAACGATTCTGCTCCTGGCCTGGATGATATTCATTACAAGCTTTTGAATATCTAGCAAGAAGCTGTCTCCCAAACCCTCTCTCAAGTCTGCAATAATATCTGGACCATTCCTGTTTCTAAGCTTGGAAAAGACCTTACCAATCCTTCAAATCATCGTCCAACAGCTCTAACCAGCTGCTTCTACGTGTAAATGGAACAGATGGTCAACTCCTGTCTGATGTGGAAGTTGGAAACTGATGGCCTTTTGGCTAAAGAAACAGTACGGTTTCCGGAAGTACCGCCCTACCCGTTGACCGTTTAGTCCGTCTGGAAATTACCATCTGCAACGCCTTCATTAACAAGCAGCATGTGAGAGCTACCTTTTTGACTTGAGAAAGCTTATGATGCCACATGGAAAGATGGAATTCTTATGAATCTTCGTAAACTTGGTTTTCATGGTCATCTGCCTGTTGTTATTAAAAAAAATTCTGGTTCATCGGCAGTTCCTAGTCCGTATGGGCACCGCGCTGTTTCACATCCATAGGTAGGAGTTGGGTGTACTTCAAGGGAGTATTCTCTCTCCTGCTGTCTTCAGAATTAAAATTAACGAGATTGTCAACCTTTGTAAACCGGGGTTCCGCGTACTCTCTGTTTGTTGATACCTTTGCACTAACTAAAAGCTGTGAAAGAAGCACATTTCTGTGTGAGGTTATTTTCTTAAATAAAAAAAGAGAACTTTAAAGTCACATCCAATACCTAACAACTGCATGTTAGAAAGCACTGAACATTCTGAGAGTTGTGGCACACGGATTGGGGACGCTGGTAAGAAAACTCTCCTCAATCTTCACAGGGCTCAGGTCCGCTCCAAACTGGACTATCGGTGTGTAGTCTACGGCTCTGCCAGACTTTCATGCCTGAAAACTCATGATCCTATCCACTATCAAGGGCTTCGACTCTGTCTAGGTGCCTTCCGCGCCACCCCTGTTTATAGCCTGTATGCTGAGGCAGGAGGGACCATTTCTTCGAACCGTCAGCTGAAGCGTACCATGAACTACTGTTTGAGTCTATTTTCAGAAACCGAAAACCCAGCATATGACTGTGTTTTTGACCCCAAGGTCCAAAGAAATTCGATGATCACCCCAGTTCCATTCCACCCTTGGAAATCCGTTTTCTTCCCCATTTGAACAATAAAGATAGAGACCTTTAAGTCGTGTATGGTTTGTCCAAGTTTCCTGATGACCCACCATGGATTTTTCTCACTCGCATTCACACACACTCACACACACACACACACACACACACACACACACACACACACACACCACACACACACACACATACACACACACGCGCGCGCGCGCGCGCGCGCGCAGTCTCCATCTCTCTCACATTCTCTGTCTCTGTCTCTCTCTCTCTCTCTCTCTCCTCTCTCTCTCTCTCTCTCTCTCAGACACAAACACGCACATGTTTTTTCAGTTCATGGAGAAAAACAAACTGTTTCACTCCCTCCAATCTGGATTCCGATCTTATCACTCCTGCCACACAGCATTATCACGAATGTGTGACTCATGGCTTGCAAGCAAACATGAACCAATCACAAATGACAAGAGCTGTTTTTGTTGACTTCAAAAAGGCGTTTGATCTTGTTGATGATTCCATTCTCTTTTAAAGAAACTATCTATCTGCTTGAACCAACCTCGACAGTCTCATAATTCCAATCATACGTGAACGACAGGACTCAGTATGTGGTGCTTAATGGCGACCCCCCCCCCCCCCCCCCCCCCCCCCCCCCTTCAGATTTTGTCAGACATGGAGTTCCACATGGCTCAGCACTAGCCCCCCTCCTATTCTGCATCTTCCTCAACGATTTACCGTTGTCCACATCAGATGAAAAAGTCACAACAGGTTAGATTTATATATGCTGATGATTCATTACTCGAAACGAATGGTAGTGATCTACAAACAACAGAAACATCTATCCAGGAAAGTCTAAACGACGTGTCGGAGCGGTATAATTTAAACTCAATGGTTATACACCCAGCCTAAACAATCCATGGTTATAGCCACCCGCCAAAAGCACACCAACTGACTCCCCTTTGCCTAAAACTTAAGTTGAATGGCACTTTTATAGAACAGGTAGATGAGCATCGTGTTTTAGGGGTAACGATAGATAAAGAATTGAAATGGCTATCTCACCTCAATAATGTATGCAAGATAATCTCAAACGTCCATTCGCAAAGTTTTCTTTTCTTTAAGTCATGATTTGAATACACTGTCTAAACATGTAACCTACTCCATTAATTAAATCGTTCATCCCCACTCTCACTCTGTTTGCCATCCCTCTTCTCATCCCCGTTCCTACCATTCTTTCTTCCCCCCCCCCCCCTCACCCACCCCCAACCTCTCTCTCTCTCACAGTGCTTTTGTTTGTTTGTTTTTTTTTTTTTTTTTATCTTACTGTTTGACTATCCACCATGTCATTACGTTTATAAACAGTTTGCTTATCATTATGAAATTATATTACAGTGTTGCTATGTTGAATTGTCGGTATGAACGATATGTGTAGAAATAATGTATGCATGACAAGGACAGATTGTAAGACTAGGCTTTGGCCTAAAATCTTCATCCTTGCTTATCAAAGATAAATCAGTCACACACACACACACACACACACACACACACACACACACACACACACACACACACACACGCCAACACCCACCACCACCACCACCACCACCCCACCAGAACTGACTACAAAGAAACAAGACGACGACCATTCCCGTCCCCCACTCATCCCCCCACCCACCCATCTAACACACACACACACACACACACACACACACACACACACACACACACACACACACACACACACACACATCTCGCGACAGAAAAGACAAGATAAAACAACAACAACAACAAAACAACCAAACAAAATGACTTGGATCAAATTCCTCTCGGAGGCTCAACTGGTTTTAACGGTAATTCGTGACGGTGTAGAACTGTTTGCCATCGTGCGAATAGAACGGTGTGTGTGTGTGTGTGTGTGTGTGTGTGTGTGTGTGCGTGCGTGCGTGCGTGTGTGTGCGTGCGTGCGTGTGAAAGTGCGTGCGTGTGTGTGTGTGTGTGCGTGTGTGTGCGTGCGTGCATACGTGTGTATGTGTGTGTGTGTGTGTGTGTGTGTGTGTACATGCGTGCATTCGCGTGCGCGCGCGCATGTGTGTGTGCGTGCGTGCTAGCGTGCGTGAGTGTGTGTGTGGTGTGTGTGCGTGCGTGCGTGTGCGTTGGTGTGTGTGTGCGTGTGTGTGTTTGTGTGTGTGTGTGCGCGCGCGTTGAAAATTGCCCTAGCAATTACTTGGTGTCTGTCTACGTGGGGATTGACTTCCTGTAGCGTATCCCCACAGCCTGTGAGCCGTGACATTAACCAAGGCCAACTCGTTGATCTCTTCTTGGGGACTCCTTCCTCCCCCCCCCCCCCTTCCGCCCCAACCCAGTTAGTTGTACGTAGCACGCATAATAACCTACTCCGCCCCCTTCTCTTCCATAAACACCTGTTTAAAATTTTTTTTTTTTTTTTTTTTTGGGGGGGAGGGGTGGGGGTGGCATGGGTTGGAGGATATGCGGGGCCTCACGTATCTTTCTTCGTGGTGTCCTTCACTTATTCCACCCCCCCCCCTTCCCTCTCCCCCACCTCTTACCTCCTCCTCCCCGCAAAAAAAAAAGAAGAAAAAGAAAGGAAAAAAAAAAAAAACAGTTATAAAGAAAATCACCTTTTCCTTTCCACCTGTTGTGTTTGTCCATTTATAAAAGAAGTGTGAACCTGATATGTTTTGGTGATCCATGTCTATGACTGCTTTAAACATTTGTAAAAATGAAAAAAAAAGAAAGAAAGAAAGAAAGGTAGAAAAAAAAAAGTAATTTTTTTTTTTTTGCATGGGCAACGCGATGGAACTGCATCGAAGGATGGCACGTAAACAAACAAACAAAAAAACAAACAAACAAACAAACAGGCAAACTTCCGGTAACCGGTCGACTTGCATGCGACTTAGTCAGGATCGAGGAGGGGTGGGGGAGGAGGTGGAGTGGGGGAGGCCGCATGGTGGGGGGGGGGGGGGGGGGAGAAGAGGGGTTGTGATCTGGTTACATGGTTATCGAAAAGTAGATCTCCTTCAATCGGCGGGTGCATTGTCAGTGAGACTTGCAGTCCTGGGGGGGGGGGGGGGGGGGGGGGAGGGGGGGGCATCGAGCTTTAGCTCTTTGTCTGCAGACACAGTGGGGGCAATTGTTCCGGAGAATTCTTTCACACCGCCTTCACAGACGCATAGACACACAAACACAGACAGACAGGTAGATACACACACACACACACACACACACACACACACACAATGTAACCACATCGTCCTCTTCTGTACTTTTATCATAATAGTCTAAAAATGTAAACACTATGTTATTTAGACGTCTGCAATCACCTGTATGTGTGAAGACGTAAAACGGAATTCCTTCCTACACACACACACACGAAAGAGCGGCGCACATTGGCGACGACTTGGGAAAGGTTGACACAACCAGGCTACCTTTCACGGGTCCACACACACACACACACACACACACACACACCGCTATATAGCAGGCAGCCACCGCTATAAGCAGGCCCGTCTCCCTGCTAGCCAGACGTGGATAGATAAGACCAGAGACGTCTATGATAAGACAGACCAAGAGAAGCAACTCTCTGCAAACGCACTGCTGCTTTCCCTTTATCCTTGGTGGCCCGCTGTACTGCTCCAAGACAACGATGGACTTGACAGTGCCCACATTGCTTGTGGCTCTCTTCAGCATCACTGGTATGGTTTCTCTCCGCTGTCCTTCCTCCCCACCCACCCTATCCGCCTCCGCTCCCTCTCCCGCTGTCTCTTTTGTGTTTTTATTAGGGTTAGTATGCATTTTCTCTCGTGTAAAGAAGGAAGGGAGAGAGAGAGAGAGAGAGAGAGAGAGAGAGAGAGTTATTACCTGATTAAAAGGATCTTGCGGTCAATGATAATGAAGAATCAATAGTATGCACCGTGCCTCTTCCCCCAGCTAATCTCTCTCTCTCTCTCTCTCTCTCTCTCTCTCTCTCTCTCTCTCTCTCTTAAATAAATAAATAAACTTTGGATCAAAGTAAAGGTGTTGAAGAAAAGGTTCTTTGTCACTCATCCAAGGAAAAATTCGTAGGAAAACGTGAACACACTTTATTCTTTAACTAATCTGTCGTCCGATTCCGCGCAGAAAAAAGTTGCCGTGCGAGCTTAAAGCAAATGTAATAAAGCTTTCCAGCAATAATGATATGATACATTTTGGAAATTTTTAATGAAAAAAAAGTCTTAATATCGTTTCCAGAGGAACGGCAGCAATATGGGTTTGAAGTTGAATTCGTATCATAAATACGTTCTTGTATCAGTTTCAGTTTTCATTACATGTTGGCCGGCTAAAACTTTCCTACATGTAGGCCAGCTCGAATACGTGTGTGTGGTGTGTGTGTGTGTGTGTGTGTGTGTGTGTGTGTGTGTGTGTGTGTGGTACGTGTAATACGTGCGTGCGTGCGTGCGTGCGTGCGTGCGTGCGTGCGTGCGTGTGTGTGTGTGTGTGTGTGTGTGTGTGGTACTCTGTGTGTGTGTGTGTGTGTGTGTTGTGTGTGTGTGTGTGTGTGTGTGTGTCTGTGATATTCATTCGGACCATATCTCCCATTTTCTGAAGGTCATCAAAGCTTGGCTGGTATTTTTCCTGGTGTTTTCAACACGAATTCAAAGAGACACGTCTTCGAGATTTGACGATGAGACGAGTTTCTCTCTCTCTCTCTCTCTCTCCTCTCCTCTCTCCCAGATCTCTGAAGGTCATCTTCTCTGGCATTTCCTCTCTTCTCACGAATCTTCTCCCCCTCTCGTAGATGACTTTCTCTCCTCCTCTTTGACGATCTCTCTCTGTGTGTGTGTGTGTTTGTGTGTGTGTGTGTGAGTGTTTTTTTTTTTGTTTGTTTTGTTTTTTTTTTTTTTAAATGAGAAATCGATTCTAAAGAATCATTGACCTTGAGTTTTTGCGAAGATTTTTTCGTTTTCTGACATGAGATAGTCTAAAATGATTTGATATTAGAATTGTAACTTTTACTATTTCATTTGTACTTTATGTCCAAACATGAGCCAGAATATTATTATTATTATGAACACTTGTACAGCGCCTATCCTCAGCTAGAGAGCAAGCTCTAAGCGCTTTACAATCCACACTCGTTTAGAATAATATCTCGGATCGCAATCGTTACATTTGGGGTCATGTTTTTCTATTCACTTCATTCTGTTTGAATTCCATCTTTTTTGTGTTTTTTTTCAAATGACATTCATATGACGGGCTTTTTGGTGGAATTAGAATTACTGAGTTACTGAGTTTTTTTTGTGAAAATTTTGATTTTCATGTGATTTCGTCATTCAAACGACATTTCATAGGAAGGGTTTGGGCGGAAATTCGAGTCACAGAGTTTTTGTGAACATTTGATTTTTCTAGTTGCACAAAGTGAAACGACTGCAGGCGGAAATCTAAACAATCTTAAAAAATGTCAGCGAACCGCCCAGAGAAACGTGGACAAACGAGTCACAAGACAAACCACACGCGTTTCAACCTCTTAGGTCTTCTTCAGGTGCAACAAACATTGAAACAATAAAACGAAAATGCACTTAGCTTTGACTCGCTTCTGTGTTTTCAGCGCAAGAAAGAAGGCGTTGAATCAACGTTCAACGCCTTCTTTCTTGCGCTGAACACAGAAGAAGAAAGAGCTTGATCAAAGCTAAGTGCTTTTCGGGTTATTTGTTTTCATGGTTACTTGCACCTGAAGAAGAACTAAGAGGTTGGTGAAACGCGTTGTGGTTTGTCTTGTGACTCGTTTGTCCCACGTTTTCTCTGGGCGGTTCGCGTGACCTTTTATTTAAGATTTATTTTGATTTTCTTCCCAATTTCGTCTTTAATACTTGCTGAAAATGTAACGATAATTCGTCAAAAAATTAGCGCCATGATGGATTCTGAACCGACTGAATTGTGGATTTTTTGTTTCCTCAGCACTTTACCTTGTAACAGACTCTCAAAATCGTTGTTGCAATACTAAAAACCACATATGGGCCGGTATCTGAACCACTTTTCTTAATTTCAACATTTGCAAAGATTGTTACGGATCAAAAATCAGTAACCGCTAAAATCTCTTTGAACTTGAGGGAATCCTCTTTAGCTATTTGTAAAAATTTCGTTTCAAATGCGAACCAACTATTTGTTCTGGTGAAAAAGACAGCCCGGAGATGGTTCTGACGTTGGGAACCTCGGTCTAAGGATTTCGGCTGCCGTATTCCAACAATAGTTTATTGCAATTTAAGGTAAAAACAACAACAAACAAAACAAAACAAAACAAAACAAACCCCCCCCCCCCCCCCCCCCCCCCCCACAAAAACAAAAAAAGTGAACATTCTGTTCAACTGATCCCACTATGTTTAACGACACTCTTGTTTGTGCGGGTGCGCACTCAACGCCTCTTCCTCTCTCCTTCTCCCCCCTCCTCTTCCCCCTCTTCCCCCGTCTTCCCCATTTCGCTAGTGGATTTTGTTTGCGTTCTATCACAGTTTTACTTGTGTATTTTGTTTACATTCTATTAAGGTT
>JADBJO010000641.1:59210-64210 GCA_016801955.1 Conus betulinus | reverse complement strand
AGAGAGAGAGAATGCAAAGCAAAAAGCAACCAACGTACACAGTAAATCCACAACAAACATGACATTAAAACAATGCTACTATTCTAAGCACCACAAGCCTGAATACCGACCATCCAGAACCATGTTCGGTTTATCTTTTTATTTCCTCGGTTTGAGTTTGTTTGTTTGTTTGTTTGTTTGTTTGTTTTTTTTTTTTTTTTTTTGAAAGTTCGACGCCTCTGCAGTATAAGTGAACAAGAGATTTCACCGAGTCGTCGTCGTGATTTCATCTTAGCCCTCTTAATGTGTCCTCAGTTTCAGGAATATTCTTATTAAAGAAATCATGCTTTTTCTTTGAATAGTATTGTAGTCTTTACAATGGAACAGAGAGAGCGTCTCATCCTTCCTAAAGAAACCAAACTATAGGCAAGGCAGAGTGAAACGACTGCAGGCGGAAATCTAAACAAATCTTAAATAAATGTCAGCGAACCGCCCAGAGAAACGTGGACAAAACGAGTCACAAGACAAAACCACAACGCGTTTCGACCGCTAGGTCTTCTCAGGTGCAACAAACATGAAACAAATAACGAAAATGCACTTAGCTTTGATCGCTTCTGTGTTCAGCGCAAGAAAGAAGGCGTTGAATGAAAATGAGGCTGTTGGAAGGGAAATAATGTGCGAGTCAAAGTCGTAATGATGATAATAATATTACTGATAGGAATACTAATAATGGTCAAAATATTATATATATATAAAAAGAGACAAGATTACTATCAGTCTTGGTGTCAATAAGTAGGTATGGGAGAAAGGAGAGTGGGTTAGAGGATTCTTAAACAGCAGGGTTGCCGTGGCAACAGTCTCGGAGGCTAAGGCAATGGTGATGTCAATGCTACAGGTGGTAGTAATCATGCAAACCACGGGATTTTTTTTTTTATCTTATTGGCAAGGGTGTTTACTACAGCAGGACACTTATAGAAACGTGTCTTTAGCGGGGACACTCTGTTTGAATCCAAGCAGTGTTAGACCGGTCATGCCCGCCATCTCACCCCGACCTGCGAGACTTGAACCCTGACCCCCTGGACAGCTGACAGCCGATGCAGACACTGACCACTGCTCATCAGCAGACAGGGGTGTAAGCGCCCTTTGTTGTGTCACTGTCTGCAGATGAGAACTACTGACAAAGACACATTTGGACAGGTGGCAGCATGTTCGTATGAACCGACGGACTGGCTAGGGACTGGTGCTGGTTTCAGTGTTACAAGCAGCTTGGTCTGTTATGCATATGCTAGGGACGAATCACTTCGTCAGAAGGGGAGAAAAGGCGGTTTGGCCGTTGGTATGGATGACACGTTAAACATAGCATGCACCCTGCGTTAGAAATGGAAAGAATGAAGGAACTAAGGTAACTGAGTGAACGATATTGAACGATATTGACTGGATGACACACGAGAAACGACTGAATGAAGCGCCAGCTGGCAGCTCTTCAATCGGCACTACCCAGGTAGGCAGCCTGCTGCGTACACGAAAGTGTGGATTGTCAGCGTCTGGAACCCTTGGCAAGGCTCTCTATTGTTTAGATGCTGTGTTATTATTTTTATTTTTATCATCATTATCATCATCATTATTATAGTCTTTATCATTATGTTATTACGTGGGTGAGTGCGTCTATGAAGTAGTAACATCTTCTTTTCTCTTTTCTTCTTTCGTTCTCCACCACTCTGTCCTTTTCTTCTTCTCCTTGTTCTCTCTCTCTCTCTCTCTCTCTCTCTCTCTCTCTCTCTCTCTCTCTCTCTCTCTCTCTCTCCTCCATATTACCTCAGTGGCGACATCCTCACACCACTCATTACGCGGCTCCCCGCCCGCAGCCACATCACACCCTGTCCCGCCACAGCCCCTGAACAGGCAACCCGCATAGACCAAGAATTCCCAAGTCGCCAAGAGGCCGCCCCACCAGAGAAGGCACTGCGCTGCTGACGGAGTCATATCGGTGGTCTTCAAATTCAGAGCACCCCCACTGACGGCAATAATGCCTCCTAGCAGAGCTAGCGTGAGTGAGCAACTCCTCCGCCGGAGGGCGCCACCATGTCCGTCCAACGACGGTCCGCATGAGCTTGTCGAGTGCGGCGACCTCCACATGTGGTTTGCTGGTGGTGCGTCTGCATGTCTGTCGGTCAAGGACAGACGTTGTGACCAAGATGTGCCTGCTGGAAATCCGTAGAAAGAGGTCAAGGAGCAGGTTCAAGCTCCGCTGGCCTCGGTGCCTAGGGTTTATGTGAACTTCCTCAGTGTTGTCGCACCTACCTGCACCTACCTGCCTCAGCGTTTTCGGACAAAATACGACTATGTATCAAGTACAGTTATTCCACGCCCGAACATAAGAAATATTGCAAATATTTTTTTTCCTGACTTCTTTGAAAAGTACAGTTTTGACATTAACACCGAGCATGTCTTCGCAGGTAATTTCTTGGTTAGGTTCACATTACAGACGATTACTGATGCGAAAGGGGGGTGGGGGAGGGGGGGGGGGAGGGGTATATTTGATATGCTTTGATATGCAGATTCACTGATAAATGCTTTTTCCCGTAGAATGATTAATGTTGTTAATGTTAACTGACCGTGAAGTGACAAGATGGGTGTACCAGGAGCTCTGTTGTTGCATTTATTGCGATTTTTATGTAACGTTTGTGTTTAAAAAAAAAAAAAAGGGGGAAACCAGCCTACATATCTTTGAAATGCAACTAAAATGAGAGAAGAAATGCTCAACACTATGTTTCTTCTTTGCGAAAAAGAACATTTGAAACTGTTCGCAATACCGTTTTAGTTGACATTGGCTTGATCGATGATGTGAGGTAACTTCCACAGTGTTGAACCAACGCCTATCTTGCGCTGAAGTGATTGAAGATAAGTAATTGCTCATTCATTTTCGCTGTCCTAATTGTTGTGTATCTTGCCTGAAGAAGACCTAAGAGGTCGAAACGCGTCGTGTTTTGTCTGTGATTCGTTTGTCCACGTGTTTTGGCGGTTCGCTAATATTTACTTAAGATTTCCCACTTTTTGTTGTTGTTGCTGTTGTTGTTGTTGTTGTTGTTGTTTGTTTTTGTTTCAAAACGAGGTGATGAAGACGGAAAATGAAGCAAAATTTAAAAACCGGTTTAATTTTAAAAATTAACCTCCACCGTGGTTTTCGAAGTCTCTTTGCTTTTATTTTTCGGATAAGCTACTGTCACCCTCAGTTACCTCTGCGTCAACCTGATTTTATGGAAAGTAGATGCCATCTAGGGTTTTTAATGACTTGTTTTATATGAAGCGTTGCCTTACGGATCAAGGTCAATTTTTTTTTTTTAATCGTTAGCCAATAAACCATTGACCAGCTGACTGATCAAAGTTACAGGAAACAAGAATGACGTCATTTTTAATGTCCTTCGACAAGAAAACATCGGCCTGACCAGTTGATTGATTAAAGTTTCAGGACACAAGAATGACGTCATATGCCACAGTACAACGTCATTTAAAAGAAATCGCGTAATTTATTTTTCTGTTTCAGGGTCGGAGCTATAGTGGGCATCGTCATCGGCTGTCTTTTTGGTCTGGGCTTCTTCATCTTCCTGGGCGTTTATATCGCGGGAAAAGTGTGCGTGAAAGATAGCCGGGTTGTGGTGCCCGTCACCTGAAACGGCTCCATGACTTGTACCGCTACAACATTTCATCGTTGCTCTTTTTTTTGTTTTTCTCTATGTACACTATTGCCTGTCTTTTTGCAAGTGCCTTCAAGACAACAGGTCTGCTACAGTGTAGCACCATACAACACAGCACGATACCACATGAACCACTACAATGCAAAGACAAACCATACAGTACACATGCAATCGTAAACACATCATGTTTATGTATGCTTTTGATGTCAGTTCTGTAGGAAATCATTACGAAGATGAAAACGAAATATGGTAGACTCGCACGGTAGGCCTGCCTACCGTGCGCTGAAGAGTGAAGAGATCTATGCTAAGTAACAAAATTCGTTCAATTTTCGTTGTCCTATTTGTTTGAGTCTTGCCTGAAGAAGACCAAAGAGGTCGAAACGCGTCGTGTTTTGTCTTGTGACTCGTTTGTCCACGTTTCTATTGGCGGTTCGCTAACATTTATTTAAGATTTGTTTAGATTTCCGCCTGCAGTGGTCTCATTTTGCAACCAGAGTCATAAGAAGTTTTTTGTAAGGTCCACTGTCCCTATTTAAGTAAATGACGTGTCATCAGCAAACTGATTAATTTTGAATTCAGAATCAGCTGTTTTTACGCCTTTTATATCTGTGTCTTCTCTCTAATCCTGCAAGCGAGTATTTCAGCACATAAAGTAAATAGGTAAGGTGCTTGGCAAGTGTCTCTCCCTATTTTGAAGCTTTGAGATACTTTTCCATTTACAATTACATATGCTTTTATGTTTCATAAAAAAGTGAAGATCCATTTGCATAACTCTTTTCCAAAACCAAAGGTCGTTAGTACATTTTTCATGCATGATCAGTTGACTGAATCAAAAGCTTTTTCGAAGTCTATTGAAATGAATTAGCCAGGTAAATCTTTCCTATCAAGACAATCTATAATATCATAGAAAGTTCGGATACTATCTCCAATATATCTTCCTGGTTCAATACCAGTTTGATCCTTATTGATCAGTTTATGTAAAACGGACCTCGTTCTGGGCGCTATGCAAGTTGACCCAATTCTATATACCACGTTCAGAAGTGTTAAGGGCCGCCAGTTTTTAAGATACTCTCCAGATCTACCTCCTTTCGGAATACTAATCAACCCCCTTCCTTTTGCGTCACTGACATGTCTCCTCCTAGGTAACCTTCATTAAGCGAGCGGACAACAAAGACGCCTAGCTGTCGCCAGAAAAATAAAAAGAAAAAATTTACAGTCATTCCATCTGTACCAGGGCTTGTATCATTTTTCATATTTTTCAGAGGTGCGGATGCTTCCTCTATTGTTATCAATCCTTCTAGGGCACAAGATTCAGTCTTTGTTAAT
>JADBJO010000641.1:49210-51710 GCA_016801955.1 Conus betulinus | reverse complement strand
GGGGGGGGGGGGGGGGGGGGTCCTGCGTCAAGAAGACCCAATAGGCCGAAACACGTTGTGACTGTTCTGTCGTTTGCTTGCTCCCTCGTTTGTCGACCCAGTAAATCGGTTTTTTGTTCTCTTGTTTCGACTTCCGCCTGCGGTCACCCCACTTTGAAACGGATCCTGACCCAAGTTACCAACCTAGACAAGATTTTCAATCCTGACCTTGGTTCAGAGACCAAATAGGTTACCCTGTCCTAACGCAAGTTAACAGATCAGGCAGGATTTCCTCTCCTGACCCGGGTTAACTAACTAGGCACGATGCCATATCCAGGTGACGATTAACAAATCTAACAGTGCGTCTCATTCTGATCCGGGTACACAAAGCAGGTAGGATAGTCTGTTGTGACTCAGGTTAACGGATTGATAATGGGAGGATCTATCATGATTCAGGTTAACAAACCAGAGGGGATGGTCTACCGTGCTTAGATTAACAAACCAGGTGGGATGATTTATCGTGCTTAGGTTAAACCAGATGGGATGGTCTATCGTGACTCATTTAACAAAACCAGAGGGGATGGTCTATCGTGATTCAGGTTAATAAACCAGAGGGGATGGTCTATCGTGATTCAGGTTAACAAACCAGATGGGATGGTTTATCGTGATTCAGGTTAACAAACCAGATGGGATGGTCTAACGTGATTCAGGTTAACAAACCAAATGGGATAGTCTATCGTGACTTAGGTTAACAAACTAGATGGGATGGTCTATCGTGACTCAGGTTAACAAACTAGATGGGATGGTCTATCGTGACTCAGGTTAACAAACTAAAGGGGATGGTCTATCGTGACTTAGGTTAACAAACTAAAGGGGATGGTCTATCGTGATTCAGGTGAACAAACCAGATGGGATGGTCTATCGTGACTCAGGTTAACAAACCAGATGAGATGGTCTATCGTGACTCAGGTGAACAAACCAGATGAGATAGTCTATCGTGACTCAGGTTAACACACCAGAGGGGGTGTCTGACCACTACCCGGATTAGTAAACCATCCACGATGCCCTGTCATATCCCTGGTTAACAAAGCAGACAGTACGCCATATCCTGACCAAAGGTCAAAAACCAGCACAGGATCAGTACCCTCTCTCTCACGTTCCAGGTGTGAACAAACCAGTCAGAATGTCTCATGATCACGCACGCAGGGGTGAACACACCGGACAGGTCATCTACTCCTGGTCCCACGGACCATTTCTAAACTGTAGATGACGAACTGTTTGGGGACGAGTGGGTGGAGGACGGTTGTACACCATCATGCTGAGTTGGATCTTCATCCTCGTGGACCTCCACCTGGGGAAGCTCATCCTGTTCGTGGCTGGAAGTAGACGCTAAGGTGATATTGGTCACACTGGTATGTTGAGAAGAGATTGCAGGTTCTTCTGACACTTCGACGCCCTGCGATACCTCACTGCTGTCCGAGCGGTAGAAATACAGAGAGAATGAGAAGAAGCAGACGGACAGGAGGTTGAAGGCCAAGCCCGCCGCCAGCAGATTGAGGCTCATGGCTGTGTTGTCGTAGTAGAAGCAGGCCCCGTCCCCCTCACAACTCTCGTGCCAGACCAGGCAGGTGATGTCGATGATCTTGCCCATCAGAATGGGGCCTGGAATAGTCCCTAGGAAGACAGTCAACTCATGGCTGTCATGCTTAAAAAGGAAGAAAGAAAGAACGAATACCGAAACCTTGTCCTTAAGGGCCTCAGGCCAATAGGACGTTAATTTCACCATCAAGTCAAGTCCATTAAGTCAAAGAATACTGTTCCGCCGGTCAAAAGGGACAAACAAATTACAACACTAAACACGACGCGTTTCGACCGCTTTGGCCTTTTTCAGGCAAGATGAGCAACATTTAGGACAATGAAAACGAAGAAGGAGCAAAATGGACGTTGAATGAACACAAAGCTGCTGCGGAGACAACGTGAGTTAAAATGATGATGACAGTAATAAGAGTTATGGTAGTAATGATGATGATGATGATGATGATGATGATGATGATGATAAAAATATTAGAAAAAAATGGGTATAAACAGAGGATTACAACCACTTTCAGTAATTATGTGACGATAGTAGTTGTAGTATTAATAGTGGCTATACAGACAGAATGGGAGAGAGGAGAGGGGGGTTAGAGGATTGTCCAACAGCATGGTTGGCGTGGCAATAGTGTTAGTGGCGATGAAGATAATGCTGATAATGATAAAGATAAAGGATTACTCGTTCTTCTTTTTCATTGTCTAGAATGTTGTTTATCTTGCCTGAAGAAGACCTAAGTAGTCGAAACGCGTCCTGTTTGTCTTGTAATTTGTTTGTCCATTTTGTCCGGCGCAATGGTATTCTTTCTTTCGTTTAAGCTTGCTTGAATTTCCCCCTGCAGTCAACTCATTTTGAAACTATCCCATTTCTAGCATGTTTCTTTTCATTCTAAGAACGTACAAATGCATGCAACCAAACATCCTTTTAACTTGA
>JADBJO010000641.1:24210-44210 GCA_016801955.1 Conus betulinus | reverse complement strand
AAGATGTATGACGCCATGTAGTGAAAGCCTGAAGTCTCGGGAAGCCACGAGGGCCGACCGCCTTTATTTCAACCAGGGCAGCCGACACCGGAACATGGAACGTCAGGACCATGTATGAGACAGGACAAACCAGATGCAAGCAGAACAGGAAAAAGGTCGGCCAAGAAACACCTGGCGCCGGGACCTGGAAGCAGACATCAGGAACATGGGGATGACATGGAACCAGCTGGAAAGAAGAGCCCAGGACAGAGACGCCTGGAGGTCCACCTGTGCCCCAGGAGGGGTAATAGGGGAAACAACAACAACAACAACACAACAACAAAACCTCTTGGTTTGTCTGGTTGTTTCCCCGGTCTCGGGACTTCTTTTTCACTGGGTCTCGATCTCTCCATTTTCTGCCCATCTTCTACTCAAGTCCAGCTGACCTCGGACTTTGCCTCCCGAATCTTCAAGCATGGTGCAGGATCCCTTTTGTTTTTCCATTTTGTTCTCGATCATGGATTTTAAGACGCAGTTTCCATTTTGCTTGTCGACATTAGAACGAGATGATGTCAGTTAGACCAGAAGGGACACCAAGCTCTTTCCTTGTGTATTTTCTGATGTTGTCCTGGGTCGCTTCCAGTGCACCAGTATTGCTGTTTTATATCATCAGAGGCTAAAGGATGCATGGGATCCACATGAACTGTGGGTGTAAGACCTGAATAAATGTACAAAATTAATGGAGTATGGTGTGTGTGTGTGTGTGTGTGTGTGTGTGTGTGTGTGTGTGTGTGTGTGTGTGTGTGTGTGCGTGCGTGCGTGCGTCGCGTGCGCGCGCGCGCGCGCGCGCGCGCGCGCGCGTGTGTGTGTGTTGAAACAAGAACAGTCGCAATAATAGATCTCTCTCTTCAAGATCAATCAACGTTCTAAACTGCACATAGTGCAGCGTTCAAAGAGTTTTATTTCAAGTCTTATGTGGGCGCCCGATGTCTCTCTCAGAGAGAGAGAGAGAGAGAGAGAGAGAGAGAGAGAGATACATACATACATACAGACTGACAGACAGAGACAGGGACACACCCACCCACCCACCCACCCGCACAGAGCATGGTGCATGCCTGAGTCTACGTCTGCGTCTGCGTCATGTGTGCGAGTGCCTCGCGCGTGCAGGTTTTGTTTTCCCAAATGGCGGACTAACATTGGCCCCTACCGAGGAATCGTTAGCAGAGGAGCGGCTGCAGCCCGCGTAGCACGGGGAGTAGTACATGACGTCATCACGCCCACACACCGGGTTGTAGTCCAACATGGAACAGCCACAGCCTGCATTGCACGTGGCGTCCAACTGGGCCAGCCTCAGGTACTCCTCTCTGCTCAAACAAAATACTTCCTTAGTTCGTAGAATATTTGTACTACAAATTACTCCACGTTTTTTTTTTTTTTTTTTTTTTTCCCATGTTCTTTGCCACCCTCAGCGGCACTGCACCCACGCCGACTCCCCCCCCCCCCCCCCCCGCCCTCCGGCCCCCCCCCCCCCCCCCCCCCCCCCCCCCCCCCCGCCGTTCACAGCTGCAGCCCCGGCACGGGCAATCCACAGGAAGCAGTCAATGTCAAGCTGTCAGGAGGCAACCTACCGGAGGGGAACTGCACGGCTGCCGAGTCACTTCGGTGGCGTTCAGTGGCGCCTGTTCTGATCCAACATATGCAGGACATCACCTACTTAAGCCCTCTCCCGACGGTAATGATGCTTAGTCGCGGAGCCGGCGTAAATGAGGTCTCCCGCCGGAGGGCGCCACCATGTCCGTCCAATGATAACACCCATGAATTTGCCGATACCGGTGACCCGGACGGAATCAAACGAAAGCCACAAACGCAGAGAGGATATCGAAACCGAGATTACCGTGAGAGCGGGGTAAAATTACTCCATATCTACACAAAATGTATTTCCCGTCTATACAACTACTTTCTGTTCAAAAAGAACACTCCCTGTACAACAGAAAACGCTCCCCATCACACAAACACGCTCCCCGTCCACTTAAAAATACTTCATGACTATACAATAATGACTGTTTTGCCTCCACTTAACATTTCTTCTCTATATAAAGTACTCCCTGGCAAAACAGAACATTACCTAGACATAAACATACTCTGTGATGAAATGAAACGTTTCCTGTCCACACAGAACACTACCTGAACATAAACATGCTCGATGAAGAACGTTTCCTGTCGACACATAGCACTCCCTGTCAACACAAAGCACTCCCTGTCGACACAAAGCACTCCCTGTCAAAACAAAGCACTCCCTGTCCACGTATAACGCTCCCTGTCCCAACAAAATTCAGAGGGAGCTAACCACAACAAAGGCAGAATGAGAATACATCCTACATGGAAACGACATTAACATCTAGTCTACGTAAGAAAGAAATCACCTGGAAGATGGGGGGACACTTAAGACTGGAGGGCACAAGGTCATCAAGAATGACAAAGAAAAAAGGAGAAAAAAAAGGGGGAAAAAAAAGAAGAAGAAATGAATGACCCTGATAACAGCCTGGCTCCCAGAAAAAAAAAAAAAATGGAGGTGACGGAACGAATCCATGTCAAGGTATCCACCGTAGCGGCGTTGACTTATCCCCCGGCTGTCCCCATCTTCTGTGCCACCTCAGTGTCGTTACCCACGGCGCAGTGGCTCGTTCCAGCTCATCCCATCGACAGTCACAGCCCTGCCTTGTCTCGCCGCAGTCCCGGTACCGGTAATCCATAGAGCACAGTCAATGTCAAGTCGTCATGAGGCCACGCACCAGAGGAGACACTGCACTGCTGCCGTGCCACTTCAGTGGTGTTCAGTAGTGCCTGTTTTTCATCCAACATACACAGGATACCACCTGATAAGTTCCGTAACGACGATGATAATTGTTTAGTCATGTAGACAGCGAATGTAAGCCCCACCCTCTCCTCCCTTCTCGGGAGGTCGCTACCACATCTGTCCAGCGATAGTCCCCATGATCTCGCCGATACCGGTGACCTGAAAAAGAACCCTCCAAGTGCTTAGATGTTGAGAAGAAATAGATCCTGAGGTCACCATGAGAGCACGGCATCGAAAGGTCAAAGAATTTGGTATTTCTGGTTATGCTTAGCGCTGAGGGTGAGAATGGTGAAGATCACACTTTGGAGATCCATTCTGGTGACTGCAAGGCAGGGCTGTACTCTTCGCTTACTTTCGTGTTATATCCCGGTATGAACCAGGCCCGAGAGATACACACACTTGCAGTGTTGGTCAGGAAACAGGAGCAACGCTGTCAGAGACGCATCCACTGAGAGGATGAAACTCGACTGCGTGGTTCCATTTTCCCTAATTCGGACCGTGGCAAACTCAACGGTGGATGGAAGGCGATCAGGACAGAACAATCCCACTATTACATGGGTCGGAAGGGAATCGAGCCCACGGCCTTCCAGCCGAAATACCGCGATGCTAACCACTGCGCCACAACGGCTGGTAGCAGTGCCGACTTACGTAACTTGTACCACCCCAGTGACAATAAGCTGTCCTTTGATACCATCCGCTTTTAGGAAAATGAATTCCTCACTATATTGAGACTTCAATAGCCCATTCCAAAGCTGCTGATATGACAAACTGATGCTACAGCGTACAGAGGTAGTTTTCCGAAGACAATCCAGTGGACAAAGACAAAGACTCAAAGAACGAACATACAAAAGACTGAAAAGATCCGTATCCCTAAATAGAGACTGGAGCCATATACACCAAAGAACAAACTCAGATCTTAGCATAGGCAGAAACTACGAATCCGGCTAGCGACTCTTCCCCGTGAGAAAATGTGGACAAAATCTCCATCAGCACTCTCTACTTTGTCTCACCAACAAGGACAGAGATAGCAACGACAGCAAGAAAGCCTTCACGATAATGGCCATACTTGAAGGACGTTTTGCCTCAGAGCGTGGACACAGGCTTGAATTGACGGACCTGCCGCTGATGCAGTCCATAGAGAAGAAACAGGGGTGAACATCTGCTTCCCCAATGGATCATGCCTTGTAGAAGCAGCACCATTCGGCTTCAGTTGTATGACGTACAGAGCTGAGGTGGACGCCGTGGGTCCTTGATGTGAACATTACAACACAGTTCTGATCCTGATGCCCAGATCACCTTTCCAGCTGACGCCAAGTCTGTCCTTGAGTCACCGAAGACAGGAAAATGACTCCACCTGGTGGAGATATAGGCAAACACCAGGTGCTTCAGAATGGTACTACAACGGATCCCCTCTGGTTGCGGTGTTCAAGGGTATGAAAAGGCAGACAAAAAACGGAAACATTGGGGGACAGGTGATGAAAAGGGAGACACAGTGTCGGCCTCACGGGACACACATCCACAGGATTGATGCCATTGACTGTACAGATCATTATTTACCGAGTACAGCTGCCTATATGATACCAACCATACAGACATTTCCACTTTGTGCCATCCTCTCTGAGCTCTTGTGGGGAAACAGATCAGGCCATGGAGTACCTTTTCCACGACGACTGGGGGGGGGGGGCTCCAGAGAGCTGAGAGAGAGCGAGAGAGAGAGAGAGAGAGAGAGAGAGAGAGAGAGAGAGAGAGCAGATATTGCCGAGGCCCACCACCACTACAACAGACATTGTACAGGTTTTGGGTAGGCCCTGAGGACAATCATCAGTTTTGTCTTGAGGCCCCGTGTATGACGAAGAAGAAGAAGAAGAAGAAGAAGAAGAAGAAGAAGAAGAAGAAGATGATGATCATGAAGAAGAAGAAGAAGAAGAAGAAGAAGAAGAAGAAGAAGAAGAAGGAGGAGGAGAGGAGAGGAGGAAGGAGGAGGAGGAGGAGAAGAAGAGGAGCTGAAGAGAGGAGGAGGCAGAGCAGAAGAAGAAGAAGAAGAAGAAGAAGAGGAGGAGGAGAAGAGAGGAGGAGGAGGAGGAGGAGGGAGGAGGAGGAGGAGGAGGAGGAGGAGGAGGAGGAGGAGAAGCTGAGAAGAAAGAAGAAGAAGAAGAAGAAGAAGAAGAAGAAGAAGAAGAAAGAAGAAAGAAGAAGTCCGAACTCGTTAAAGTTGCATTCAGCAAAAAAGTCTGGTCCAAAGAGAATCCGAAATCATAAAAGCTGCATTCAAAAGCCACGTTTGGGTTCCGAGCGCCCCCTGAAGGCACACCAGTCTATCATGAGGACATTCCCTTTCAAACACTCACCCACCACTGGCCCTCGGGTGTTGATACTGCACACTGACGCCAGCGAAAGGCAGGTTGATGCAGTCCACGAGGAAGATGAAGTAGCAGCCTTCTGTCACTAGCGTGGTCACCACACACAGAACTTGAGGGTCTGCCGAACGCCCCAGCCAAATCGCTTCACCAGCCAACCTCCGGACAGGATGGCTAATCCGCCCATGCCGATCGCTACAATCCCTGCCGATACAGCATGTCACATAAACCTTTAGCTGAAATGCCTGCATGAATGACGTTTACAACACTAAGGAGGAAAGAAAAAGATACACCCGCAGGTGCGGGTGGGACCCAGAGAAGTACTGTCCTCAACCGCCGAACAAACCAGCTGGGAGCAATCCTGCACCACCCTTGGAAGTCTGTGCAGTGTTCACATGGGATGCAGGCACGCACAGGGCATTCCAATTAACTCGTGAATTTCAACTTTCAAAAGGTATGGTTCAAAGAGAAATATGCCATTATGAAACAAAAAAGAAAAACATCACCAACGACAACGACGACAACAATAACAACAACAACAACAACAACAACAACGACAACAACAACAGGTGTTTGCCTGTTACGACTCTCAAGTGATGAACACACCACCGGAATTATGGGCAGTGGAAGTGAAGAGGACTGGGTGTTCAGACAAACGGGAAGGGCGAGAGGCATGAAGATTTTGTTCGCATGGCAAACAGACATAGCATTCCAACGATTATGGAGTTAGTACACAAAGTGCCCAAAGAGTAGGACTGTGCCAGGCATGAAATGGGAGTAGGGCAGGGGGAGGTGGAGGTTGAGAGAGGGTAGAGGAAGGGCGGCTACCCGCGGGTTGCTTACAATGTTGTCATGTGCGTTTCCATGCAAATACGTTTATATTTCTTTACTGGCATCTTCTTTGAATACAAGGAATTTTGGGGCATGCAACAGTTGCACTTACAAGAAGCGGACTGAGGCCCACCCAACGTGCTGTCTCTTCTGGACCAATCAAAGAAAACAAGATAAAAAATTATTATTACATAGATGATTACAAAGCTGTTTCCCAGGTATACAGTGGAGAACTGCATGGATGCACCAACCTATTAAAAAACCCTCTTGTGTCTGTACGCACGCGAAGCATCTGGTACATCCGTTCATTTCAGCGCTCAGTGGATTATGACGTCATGAACATTCCCTGCATAAACAGGACATTCTGACAAGAGACAAGCATGCCACCAAACATCCGGGTCTCTGAACCCCCCGACCCCTCTTCCTTGTATTGCCCAGTGAAGTCGCATGGCAGATATATAGAGCAACAGTCGTCCCAGAGGCCAAGGATGTTATCATGAAAATGGAACCCCCAAGGAAAAAACGAAAAAGAGGTCGGCCAAGGAACACCTGGCGCAGGGACCTGGAAGCAGACATCAGGAATATGGGGATGACTTGGAACCAGATGGAGAAAAGAGCCCAGGGACACAGATGCCTGGAGGTCTTGGTTGGGGGCTGTACCCCAGGAGGGGTAACAGGCGATGATGATGATGATGATGATGATGATGATGATGATGATTTTTCAGAAATAGTTTGGTTAATTTCAAGGAGTGACTCCTACTTTCTGAAATAAAGTTTTGAAAAGAATTATCAGTGAGTCCGCTAAACAACGGGGACAAACAAATTACAAGTCAAAACACGAGAGACGCGTTTCGACCTCTTAGGCCTTCTTCAGGCAAGATAAGCAACATTCAGGGCAATGAAAACAAAGAACGAGCAATCACTTTTCCTCTCAAATTCGGCGCTAGATGGGCGTTATTTTATGTTGCTTGAAGAAGACCTAAAAGGTCGAAACGCGTCGTGTTTTGTCTTGTAATTTGTTTGTCCCTGTTGTTTGGCGGACTCACAAATGATTCTTTCAAAAATTTGTTTCAATGCATTTTGTGATAAGAGCAAACTGTGTAAAAGTACCCTGTGGGGTTTGGATATCATAAAAGCCTGGTTGGACAGAGGTACTTGAAATGAGGATTCACATACGTCTGTCCATTGATTTTTTTTTTCAATTGCTGGTCTTTAGCAAAGCTTCATGTTCACAACACAGTTACCTCAACTTCGGGGGCACAATTTTCATCAGATACAGACGGTAAAGGGAATATAATAATGTCAAGAAAACAAAGTACGACAATAATAACGCAGAGGATGAAAAACCACGCATTTACAGCGAAGGGGAGAGAGAGAGAGAGAGAGAGAGAGAGAGAGAGAGAGAGAGAGAGAGAGAGAGAGAGAGAGAGAGAGAGAGAGAGAGAGAGATGCTTACCAACATACTGGGCGGCTGCAGCAGAAGTTAGGCCGAACTTAAACTCCACAAACTTGGGCGCAAAGGGTGGACAAACCGCTGATGATGGCTCCTACAAACCAGAACACCAGTTATACAGCAACGATAGAAATTACCGTTCGCTCAGTGAACCTAAAATGTCAGTTTCGACCTGTCCGTTATAAAGTAATCTCTGTCTGTCTGTCTGTCTGTCTGTCTCTCTCTCTCTCTCTCTCTCTCTCTCTCTGTTGCTTTTCTGTTGGTTTTTTTTTTATGTCTTTCTTTTTCAATGTATGTAATTCATTAGCAGGCGCTTATGTACTTGTTCACCTTATTACTGTGTGGACTTGATAGTGTTTTTTTTCTTCATGTTTGTGAAATAAAACGAAAAAAAAAAAAGCAATCATTTATGCGTACGTTTAATCCGACCTTTCCATAACGAATGTATGAATACCGGAGATACTGTACACATTATTTCATCATCTAGTCCTCTCAACAGGTGGTCAGCAGAAACCATAGTTGTGAATTTCTCAAAAAATGATATATAGATCTCAAGGGGAAAAAAGGATTCCGCGAAGCAATATACCATTTATGAGGAGGCAATATACCATTTATGAGGAGGGGAGGGGGGAGAGGTGTATTTTTAAAGTCACTGCACTGTGGGGAAAAAAAGTGAGTTGGATACTTACAGCTACCCCCACAGTGCATCAGAAAGAAATGAGTGAATTGAACATCCTTGGATGTATTGCATCTGGGGTGATTTTGGAAATATATCACGAAATAAACGTGGGACCCAGGTAGAGTTTGATAAAAAGTGAAGCGAACTGTTCGACTTTGACGGAAGATTGCGATCTCCTAAGGGGCAGTCCTGTTCACTAACGATTTCGTTCTACAAGGCTGAGTTCAAGCTAAATGATACAGATCCCTCCCCCTCCACACACACAGACGCACACGCACGCACACACACACGCACACTCACTCACACACACAGACACACACACATACAGGCACACACACAGACACAGACACAGACACACACGCACACACACACACACACACACACACACTCGCACACACTCAAGATAATGGCCTGTGTGGTCCTTTTAACAATATTGCATATGATCTCATCTGTTGCACAGAAACATCAATCGTGGTGACAAAAGTTGATTCTTTTGAAGCCGTCTCAGCAACGGTTTACATTCTACTCATTCCGCTGACAATTTCTTCTTTACCATGCTTACATGGGTCGCTGACAACAGCTCAAACTATCTTTTAGAGTCTATGACACTCAAGTAGAAGAGAAAGTCTTTCTGTCTAACAGTGTACAGACATTGAATACAATGACAGTCACATGGGGACACAAAACGAGTCGGCTTCTATGTGACACTTTGTACTCCGTGCAGCGGCGTTTACTGGATTCGTTTAGGGCAAAACTTGTTAAAGGGATGATACAAAATCTACGGGTTTGTCGGGTTAACAGTGTGTTCATCGTGTTTCTCCTACTAGATTAACAAAATTTGGGTGGGCTAAAAGTTCACCATGAAGGTCATTTAGTATTTGAGCATCTTGTACATCTTTCCATCGAAATGCTAGTCGAAAAGTATCAAAATTGGAAATGAAATGAGGCAGGGAACAGTAAACAATAAACAAGTGGGGTAGTTTTTGCTCCCATAAGGAAACCTAACACAGAGTAACTTTTATTCAAGACTGGCACAGCCTTTTAAACTTGAATAAAGTCAGACAAATACAAAGACGAACAATCTAATTGTGGGGGAAAACAAGCGCAGGCAAACAACTAAATTGTCTTCATAGTAATGACTTGGCAGAACTTTGAACTTAAGGAGGTTGGGGGGGGGGGGGGGGGGGGGGGGGGGGAGGGGAGGGGGACAGGAGGTTGAAGATGTAAAAAACTGGGAACATGAAATTAAGAAAATATATTACAGATATGAACACTCTTCACTGGCTGCATAAGGGAACCATCGCAATCCCTTTTAAAGGCAGATATATTTATATTGCCTGCTGCGAGGCTTTTTAAAGGCAGATATATTTGTATTGCCTGCTCCGAGGCCTTTAAAGGCAGATATATTTGTATTGCCTGCTCCGAGGCCTTATATTTGTATTGCCTGCTCCGAGGCCCTTCGTCCGCTGGGTCGGAACTCATCAGGGAGACACGGATGACTGTATCTGCGCTCCTGGCGTCAAATAGAGACACACACCACAGTCCATAATACCGTGGTGTTCTCTCACCACCAAGGGTGCAAAAAAGAATCCAAATAGCACCCCGAAGCAGCCAGCGAACAGTAGTAAAGGAAACAAACGAAAGTGTGGGGAGGTAAAAAAGTTGCTGAAAAACTACAGTTATTTTGCAAATAGTATAAAATGTAAGGGACAATCTTTGAGCCTACGCTTGAGGATCCACCCAAGGATGCAAGGGCGATTAAAAGACAAACACAAAGACGGACAGAAACAAATACAAATAACCTCGATTTAATCAAAACGAAACTGGAAATGACATGAGGCAGGGAACAGTAAACAATAAACAGTAAACAAGTGGGGTAAGGGAACTCTCCCTGATGAGTTCCGACCCAGCGGACGAAAGGCCTCGGAGCAGGCAATACAAATATATCTGCCTTTGAAAGGGATTGCAATGGTTCCCATATGCAGCCATCTTCAACCTCCTGCCCCCCCCCCCCCCCTCCTTAAGTTCAAAGTTTTGCCAAGACATTACTATGAAGACAATTTAGTTGTTAGCCTGCGCTTGTTTTTCCCCCCACTATTAGATTGTTTGTCTTTGTATTTGTCTGACTTTATTCAAGTTTAAAAGGCTGTGCCAGTCTTGAATAAAAGTTACTCTGTGTTAGGTTTCCTTATGGGAGCAAAGACCACCTCACTTGTCCGAAAAGTATCAGTTCAGGAGAGCAGCGTCAAGCTCCCGAATCGGTGTTGTGATGGACCCTGGAAAAGAGAATGAGGACAGGACAGTTCCAACCTTTGATTAATGTGATTAATATAACTTCAACGAGATGCTAACCTGAACAATTATACCCTAATACGGTAAATGACAAGTCAATCATAATTTATCACAGACCATGTGATCATATGGGTACCAGCGAAGTCAATTCATCTATCATTCTTTCGCAATTCAGATGAATATATCAAATTACTGTATTATGTTCCATCTGTGCCCAACCATCTGGAGGCCTCATTACTGGACTTTACGACTATGCACACCAAGGTGATATATTTGAGTGTCTGCGTAAAAAGAATTGGAATCACCTGTGGCGACTGTCTGCAAGGTCTTCATTGACACAGTACTACAGCATTGCCAGGAACAGTCATAACACAGCTCGGACATTGCAGGCCCTCTGAACAGCAGTACTGCCAGTTTTAGACATTGAATATGGAGAGAATGTCACGTGCTGGAATCTATTGCAAAGCAGCAAATGATCACACACACACACACAAAAATTCCAGGCATACCATCACTGATTTTCAGAAGGTAGCACTGCCCTTGTCACCCTTCTGTGCCAATTTTTGTTTTTGCTTGTTTGTCCATCTTTGTTTGCTTGTTTGTCCGTCTTTGTTTGTCCATCTTTGTTTGTTGGTCCATGTTTGTTTGTCCATCTTTGTCCATTTTTAGTTTGCTTGTTTGTCCATCTTTGTTTGTCCATCTTTGTTTGTCCATCTTTGTTTGTCCATCTTTGTTTGTCCATCTTTGTTTGCTTGTTTGTCCATCTTTGTTTGTTTGTCCATCTTTGTCCATTTTTAGTTTGCTTGTTTGTCCACCTTTGTTTGTCCACCTTTGTTTGTTTGTCCGTCTTTGTCTGTTTGTCCATCTTTGTTTGCTTGTTTGTCCACCTTTAGTCTGTTTGCCTGTCCACCTTAGTTTACCTGTTATCTGTTGAAGAGCTAAACATCCACAGACAGTTCCTGTCAAGCGTCGTGCCTCTGGGCAGTCAGTCAGTCAGGCAGTCAGTCAGTCAATCAGTCAGTCAACCAGTCAGTCAGGACGATCTTCTAGCAGTCTACCCGGGCTCAGCGTGAGCCGTCCCCGTGTGGTGCTCACCATGACTGGCGGAAGCCAGGTTGAGGAACATGAAGGTGGGGTTGCTAAGCAGGCAGCGCACACTGCTTAGGATGTGCCGCAGTCCCAGGGGTTGATTCTCCGACTCCTCGGGCGCTGTCTTGTCTTTGCCTTTGTACACTTCTTTCTCTTTCTCTGCTCGGTACCTCTCTGATCCTGAAGTGGACGTTGCGGGCAAAGAAGAAGCCATTGTCTCTGTGCTTGTTGTAATAGGCAAGCTTAAGCAAGCTGACGACATTTTGATTATCAATCTCATGTTTTCATCATCGCCAGTATTATTACTATCATTGCTATTGTTACCACTATTATTATCGTCATCATTATCATTTCAACTCCCATGATCCCCTTCTCAAAGGCCTCGTTTTCATCCTACACCCATTTTGCGCCGAATATGAGAAGATAAGCGGTTGTTCGTTCTTCGATTTTATTGTCCTAAATGTTGTTTGTTTTTGCCTGAAGAAGACGTAAGAGGTCAAAACGCGTTGTGTTTATGTCCTGTAATCTGTTTGTCTGTATCGTCTGGCGAAACTTACACCCTGTCTTTTAAAATTTGATCATCAACCTCATGTCAAAACAAAAGAAAAAATCACCCTATCACAGGATAGTTACTGAAATTCTGAGAACCTGCCTCTACACTTAGTCAACGTTAATAAGCTTCAAGTAGTCAACCTCTCCGTCATACAAAAATACCCGTCTGTATTTGTTCATCTTTAACGCGCTGCAAATACATTTTCGTTCACATCCAACTGAAATTAGCGAAGCCAAGCATGATAGGGAAGGGAGAGGGTGGTGTGCAATAAATCAACATAGCTATTTACAGCTAAGGAATGATAATCAATGTAATTGTATTCAGCTGGGGGATGGGGAGATAATCAATGCAGCCCTAGATAGCTATGGAAGGATAACCAATGTTCCTGCAGACAACTTACGGGAGCCATAATCAACAGTAGCTGTAGCTATGGGAGGATAATCAATTAACCGTAGGTAGTTAGGGGAAGACAATCAATGCAGCTGTAGACAGCTTGGAGAGGATAATCCATGTAGCTGCTGACAGCTATAGGAGGACAATCAATGGAGCTTAGACAGCAAGGACAGGATAATCAATGTAGTGAAGACAGCTAGGGCAGGATAATCAATGTAGTGAAGACAGCTAGGGCAGGATAACCAGTACAGCTGTAGACAGCTAGGATGATCAAAGTAGCTGTAGACAGCTAGGGAGAACAATCAGTGTAGCTGTGAACAGCCTGGGAAAGTTAATCAATACAGCTGTACATAGCTATGGGGCTGATCGATGTGGCTGTAAACAGCTTGGAGAGGACAATCAAGGCCGCTGAAGCAACGCCGCTGACGAGTCAGAAGACGAGGCAGACAGAATCTGCAACACACTGACAAACTACAGACAAACCAACAGAGAGACGAACGTGAAGATTCAAACCACAAAGTCGCGGGACATCCCTGTCAGACAAACGCCCTCCTTACCAGGCAAGGATTTGGGGAAGCCGAAGAACGGCACGCAGATAAAGAGTGCCAGGGTTCCACTGACCAGAAACCCAACCCACCATGCCCCCACCCATCGAGGATTGTCGTTGTCAATGGTCAGTCTGCAAATAATGACATCATGGAATCTTTGAACCATATTGGCAAGCCAGGGTATACAAAAAGCATGGGAAAAAAAATACCAGATCTGCAAAATACCAGAGTAGAAACATGAACAAACGCATGCAACAGTAAATCTTAAAAGGTACTTGAGCTAACTCCGCAAGATAACTTGGACATACGAATTGTAGAACAGGGTTTTGTCCCGAAATTCGTTTTTCTAGGTTATCTGGCGGAGTTAGTTCAAGTATCTTTTAAAATTTATTTGAATTTCCGCCTTTAATCATCTCATTTACAACTACATACAACAGTAATTCCACCAAACATGTGCATGTAATCTTCGAAACAAAAATCAGCAGCTGCATCAAATATTTGTCTACACACAAATGACGATAGGTTTGTAGACATTGATTTTTATAACTTCTCCAATCAAAGCCCGTTCTGATTGGCTAATTTGGGTTTACAACAGCCAGAAAAGAATCAGATATGCAAAAGACAAGAGTGCAAACATGAATAAACCCATGCAACGGTAATTCTGCCAAACATGTGAATGGAACCTTTGAAAAAACGTCAGCTGCACCAAACATTTGTCTACAGATAAATGACAACAGCTTTTGTAGACACTGATTTTTATAACTTCTCCAATCAAAGTTTGTTTTCCGCCGAATACTTTATGAAGGAAAATCATATCATATGTCTGTAACCTTGTAATCTTAACGAACAGAAATCCAGTTTCACTGGTCCCAGTTAAACCAGTTCTAAAATGGAATATTTCACAGTCAAGTCGCTAAGTACAAAATTGCAGACATCCCGTTTACAGAAATACCGATCTTCAACCGAAAAAAAAAAGAAGGAAAACCTCCTGGTCCAAACGGAAATCACGTTCTGTTGTTTGCAGAGAAGCCTATTGTAAGCTGGAAGCAAATCCTGCTTTTTATAGACGAGATTATTCCACATAGAACACAATTTACACATAAGCTAATCTTACAAAGAACACGTATGCTGTTCTTTATACATAAGCGTGTTGCACATAGAACACAGATTCTGTTCTTTATCGATAAGTTTATCCCACAGATAACACAGGTTACCTTCTTTATAGCCAAACTTACTCCATTTAGAACACAGATTCTGTTCTTTACAACCAAACTTACTCCATTTAGAACACAGATTCTGTTCTTTACAACCAAACTTACTCCATTTAGAACACAGATTCTGTTCTTTACAACCAAACTCACTCCATTTAGAACACAGATTCTGTTGTTTCTAGATACATTTATCCCACACCGAACGCAAATTTTATTCTTTATAGGTAAACTTATCCCTCACATAACACAGGTTCTGCTCATTATCGATTAGCGTATCTCACATAGTACACAGTATCCGTTATTTACAGATAAGCTTATCCCACATAGAACACACATTCTGTTCTTGATAGCCAAGCTCATCTCGCTTATTACACAGGTTCTATTCTTCATAAATGAGGTTATCCCACATAAAACACAGATTTATCTTTTTTTCTATAAAAGATAAGCGTATTCCAAACTAAAAAAAAAACCAAAACCAAAACCAAAACCAAAACCAAAATAACAAAACAAACAAACAAACACAAAAAGCAACAACAAAAAAACAAAACACAGAAACACGTTCGCAACATGCACGAACAAGAAAAATGGGAATACTGTTCCACCCCCCTCTCCCCCCTCTCCCATCTCCCCCTCCCCTCACACACACACACACACACGCGCGCGCGCGCGCGTGCGCGTGCACACACACACACACACACATACACACACACACACGCGCGCGCGCGCGCGCGCACACACACACACGTACACACACACACACACACACACACACACACACACACACACACATACCGCACCACACACACACACACACACACACACACACACACACACACACACACACACACTTGTCTGAATCACTTTTAGTGGAAGGACGTTAAACTGAAGAACAACAACAACACACACACACACACACTTACTGTGACACATCCAGCTGATGATTGAAGTCTGTGAAGATGTTGAGGAAAAAGCTCCCCCTGCCAGATACCCCAGACCAGGGCCCAGGATGGAAGACGTGTAGAATACTCCTACACACACACACACACACACACACACACACACACACACGCACACGCACGCACGCACGGACGCACGCACGCACGCACGCACGCACACACACACACACACACACACACACACACACACACACACACGCACGCACACACACACACACACCGCGCGCGCGCAAAACACTAATGACAAATTCTCTCTCTCTCTCTCTCTGTCTGTCTGTCTCTCTCTCTCTCAGTATTCTCTCTCCCTCAGTATTCTCTCTCTGTGTGTCTCTATGTCTCTGTCTGTCTGTCTATCAGTCTGTTTGTCTGTCTCTCTTTCTTTCTCTTTCTGTCTCTGTCTCTCTGTCTTTGTCCCCCCCGACTCTCTCTCTCTTTCTTTTCTTTCTTTCTCTCTCTGTTGTCTCTGTCTGTCTGTCTGTCTGTCTGTCTGTCTCTGTCTCTCTCTCTCTCTCTTGTGTTTTTCTGACAGCAGTCTTCTCATGCAGGGGAAAAGGAAGAGAGGCCGACCTCGCAGCAACTGAAGGCGAGAGACACTGAGGCAGAGATAAAGAGGCAGGGGACCAACTGGACAGGTATTCAGCGAGCAGCCCAGAACCCGAGTGCGATGGCGGAGTGTTGTCGATGGCCTATGCTCACCCTTGAGCTATGGGCCTAAGCAAGTAAGTCATCTCATGCAGTGTGGAGACAATGAACTCAACCAGCACTGGACCTCCTAGGCATGTCAATACAAAGCAGACCCCTCTGACGAGCAGCAGTAGGAGGGTGGTGGGCAGTCAGGACAGAAACTCGGCCGGACATGTGTGGACAGTGGGCAGCCAGCGAAACATGAGCAGTGTTGTGTGACCGAGTCAGATAGACGTCATGACTATGTTGTTTTTTTTTCTCTCTCCATGGAAGGCATCTTTATTCAGGGTATTTCTCAAAGTCATATCTAAAGGAAAGATACACAGTAAAAAAAAAAAAAAAAAAGGTATATACGAAAAGAACTATACATATATTGTTTATGAATACAATTCCAGATACATTCTCAAGAAAAACGGGACAAAAAGTACCTGAATGAGAGAGAGAGAGAGAGAGAGAGAGAGAGAGAGAGAGAGAGAGAGAGAGGAGAGAGAGAGAGAGAGAGAGAGACAGACAGACAGACATGTATACAGAAAAACAGAGAGAGAGAGAGAGAGAGAGAGAGAGAGAGAGAGAGAGAGAGAGAGAGAGAGAGAGAGGGTGAGAAAGGGGGCGGAGAAGGGGGGGGGGGGAGGGGGGGAGCCGATTATATGATGAAAGTTGACATATTTTGGTTCTTGGAGGTTCTGCAAAATTTCCACTGGGGCTGCGCTGGGCGGCATAATAATAATTTCTAGAGGGCTATGATCATATCGATGCTAAAACACATGTAAACAGCTAGCATGCCTTCATAGTTCAGTCTGAGTCTGCAAATATAGGCTTGTACAGGAGCCATCTAGAAATACGTTATTCACATACAAACTTTTTCAAGCAATATACTTTTCAGTATAATATCTATTTTTCATTTTGTTGAGGAATACTTGCAGCCTGGGAGATTTGTTCGGTTCTATTTTACACTAATATAGATGGTGTTTAGCAAGTAATAAAAGGAAACAAAATACATGATCAATATGTGTTTATTTTTGTAAAATTCAGATATTGATAATGATTAAGTTATCCGCAGGTTAAATGCAGACAGATGTTTTTCCATTCACTGAGTACACCGGAGATTCCCAGCAATCTTGAGTGACTGTACAATGCCAAAACATGTGTGTAATGCTATCCTTAACCAAGCTACACAAGGTACATACATCACTATTCAGAACACCAATTTTCATTAGTACAACATTAGTCCCAAGGTACTATTCATAACTGTAACCATGCTATTTCGACGTCAGATGTTTTGCTAAGATACAAAAAAAGCAGTTTATCCACTCATTTTCCACATTTAGTTTTGTACCCCGATTCGTACAACATTCTCTGTAAACATGTCATAATATAAATTTAACCCTTTACAAACTGATGTCGGCTTTTTGTAACATAGAAACCTATTCATTTTCAACTTTAATTTTAGGTTTTTCAGTATATACTCAGTTATAGCTGATTTAAAGCCAGAAAAAGAAATATAGTTTGTGTTTACCTCGTACTTTTGTTTAAATTGTTCATAAAAAAATAAACTGGCGATTGTCAACTAAAAAAAGAGCAATACAATGCATCCCTTTGTTGATCCATGCTTTTCCCCCAAATAGCCTTTTCCCCAACCTGTATTTTGTTATTATAAAAGATGAGTTCCACAAGGAGTTCACCAGAATTATTACAATTAACTTTGTAGACAAAGTATTTATACGCAGTGAATACCAGTGAAAAAAAATGTTTGATTTCTAAAAAGAAGGAAGTATTTCTGGTCCATATTTTTCAGTATCCTTTGTGGTCTGAATTTTCCCGCATCCAAATTAATTTCAATGCAGAAGCAAACTTCTTCAACTCTGGTAATCTAAGACCTCCGTGTTGTATACTTTTATGTGCAATTATTTGTATGTATTTTCCTTTTTTTTTTCGCGTCTGTTATTTTTATTTTTCTGAATAATTGATATCTAAACAGTTTCGTAAATCGTTGGTAAAATCAACTTCCGAGAATTTTGAACTCTTGTGGGTTCTACTCCATACTTAAGCGCTCCATCTAAAGAATAATAGCAGTTTTACTGCTCCTCAATCAAATTGTCCTAGGTTTTACGGGGTCCATATACAAAGCTGACGTACAACCAGTACTCTTTATGTTTAGTCTTTCGTTTGCTCTATGAGAACATGGTTGTGTGAATAGTATCTTGGCTTGTTTCAAACAACGAATAATGGCACGACTGGCGTAGCCATATTCGAAACAGCAAACAATTTTGTTTTGGTCAATTCAGACTGCTAAAGAGTAATCAGTCAGTGGAAGTAGAAGCATATTTGTTCGTGAATATGGATAATTATCAGGTCTGAATTGACTCAATTCAGGATTTTGTTCGTGAATGGATATTGATTTATCAGGTCGTCAATTGACTCAATTCAGGTTTGATGTGGTAGATATTGCTTTGCATCGTCAAAGATAAGAAGTCTACTCAGAAAGGGATTCATTGTATCCATTGTGTAAATTTGGGAGGGAAAAGGAACATCGTTTTGTATGTTTATGCTAACGACAAAGATTTATTTCGTCAAAGTCAGCCAGTGTCCTGTCGTCAAGATAGCGACATGTGACAAGTAATGTTGCTGTGTATCTGTGCATACCATTCAAAAGGAGGAGTGATTTGGCGTAAGTAACTATGTACGCTGTGGATATGTTACATGTATATAGAGAAAATATCTTTGTTTCAGTATGGGTTTTTATTAATCCCCCCCCCCCCCCCCCCTTCAAATGCGGGTTGTTACCCATTTGAATAAGTTACCTCTATCGTTCTGTCTGTCTGTCTGTCTGTCTGTCTGTCTGTCTGTCTGTCTGTCTCTCTCTCTCTCTCTCTCTCCTCTCTCTCTCTCTCTCTCTCTCTCTCTCTGTCATCTCCAGCCTCTACCTCTTGAAGCTGGTCAGGTTCTGTGAAAAAAACAAAACAAAAAAAAAAAAAAACACTTTCACCAATCATGACAACAGACTAGCCACTGCTGTCCTAGAGACCATCGTAGCAAGGGAAGCAGGGAGGAGGGGGGGGGGGAAGCGGGGTAGGCGGAGGACGGGATGGGAGGGGTGGAGACGGAGGAGGGGAGGAGGGGGAAAAGAGAACAATAATGATAACTCCACCAACGCTGTGAACCTACCCTGATACAGAGAGTTGGACACAGCCGGCAGGTTATCATCCAGGTAGGTGGTACCAGGGTGTACAGCGGGGTGTGGCCCCTGCCCCGTGCAGCAGCTGCCCCAGGTAGAAGACGAAGCGGTAGTTGGGACAGACTGCCGTTGCTGGTCCGGCAGAACGAGGCGTTGCCCCCCACACACATGGAGTCCTGGGCCTGCCCCACGCTGTACAGCCCCGTGGTGAAGTGCGGCAGGCAGAACACGAAGGACCCCACGCCAAGGATCAACAGGCCCACCGCCAGGTACACCGGCTTCCGCCCTCGGCCCCCGAAGTAGGTGACAGGGACGAGGCACAGCACGGCGGCGATGTCGTAGCAGCTGGCGATGGTGCCAGACTCCGTGCTGCTCATCTCGAAGCGGCGTTCCACCGTGGAGATGACCACGTTGACGAAGCCGTTGACCACCATGCCCTGTGACCATCATGTGTACAGTTGGGGTCACCATCATGTGTGTATAGTCCTGTCACCATCATGTATATAGTCCTGTCACCATCATGTACAGTACTGTCACCGTCATGCGTATAGTCCTGTCACCATCATGTATAGTCCTGTCACCATCATGTGTATAGTCCTGTCACCATCATGTATAGTCCTGTCACCATCATGTATAGTACTGTCACCATCATGTATAGTACTGTCACTATCATGTGTATAGTCCTGTCACCATCATGTATAGTACTGTCACCATCATGTATAGTACTGTCACCATCATGTATAGTACTGTCACTATCATGTGTATAGTCCTGTCACCATCATCATGTATAGTACTGTCACCATCATGTATAGTACTGTCACTATCATGTGTATAACCCTGTCACCATCATGTGTATAGTCCTGTCACCATCATGTGCATAGTCCTGTCACCATCATGTATAGTCCTGTCATGTATAGTCCTGTCACACCATGTATAGTCCTGT
>JADBJO010000641.1:20000-22933 GCA_016801955.1 Conus betulinus | reverse complement strand
GTCGGTAATCATAAACGAAAGAACATCCAAATGATAATAAATAATGAAGAGGAAGGAGACAGGGGGGCTAGAGAGTGAGGTGGGCTGGGGGTACATATGTAAATGTACTACAACGTACAAGATTAGCATGTATGAAAAACAGACAATAAAATGAATACGACAAAGTACGTACATATTTTAGAACACACATACACGCACGCTCGCACGCACAGAGAGAGAGAGAGAGAGAGAGAGAGAGAGAGAGAGAGAGAGAGAGAGAGAGAGAGAGAGAGAGAGAGAGAGAGAGAGAGAGAGCACAGCATGTAATCATTTTTGTAAGGCATGAAAATACGTAGAAGGTATTAAGCATAGTGAGAAGGGAGGGGGGGGGGGGGGGGGGGGGGGGGGGGGGGGGGGGGGGGAAGGGGGGCGAGAGAATAAAAAAAAAGAGGAGACGGGGTGGAAAGGAGGGGGGGGGGGGGGGGGGGGGTACAGCATGAAATATAATAATTTGAAATGGAAATATACTAAAACGTACAATACTTAGCATGTATAAAGTCAGACAGTAAAATGAATATGACAAAGCATGTAAGGAATTCGGAACACACACGCACGCACGCACTGAGAGAGAGAGAGAGAGAGAGAGAGAGAGAGAGAGAGAGAGAGAGAGAGAGAGAGAGAGAGAGAGAGAGAGAGAGAGAGAGAGAGAGAGAGAGAGAGGGCATAGACAGATCATATCAGAGAGAGAGAGACACACAGACACAGACACACACACACACACACACACACACACACACACACACACACATATATATTTTTACATAAGATTATATATATATATACACACACATATATACACACACACACACACACACACACACACACACACACACACATATACACATACATATATATATATATATATATATATATATACATATATATACACAATATATATATATATATATATATATACATGAAAAGAAAAAAAAAAAAAAAAAGAGAAAAAAAAAAAATGGTTTAAGTACATGAAAATGGGATGATTTATGATTTTGAGATTACTTGTTGGTATTACTTATGATGGATTTTTTTTTTTTTTTTTTTTTTTTTTTTTTTTTACGCAGAAGATGGGTAGGTAAGCGTTTTTGAAAGTTGTGGTACAATGGACTTGTTTGATGGATTCTGGAAGTGAGTTCCACAAAGAGGAGCCCGAGTATGTTAGACTTGATTTAAATAAGTCAATTCTGGGGAATGGGATATGGAGTTTGGGGGGTTTCTCGACGAGACTTTTGAGAATCGGCTCATTAAAGTTGTTGGAGCATTCCCGGTCAGAATCTTGTGCATCATTAGTCCTTTGTTGTATTTGAGTCTTTGGCTGAATGGAAGAATGTGAAGATGTTTATAATCAGAGCTTTCGAGGCTAGTTTTCTTCAGAAGGATTAATTTTAGCGCTCGTTTATGTAGGCTGAACAATGGTTTTAGTGTATTTGCACACTTGCAGAGTCCCCCAAATAGTCGATGCATAATCAACATAAGACTGAATATGGGCATGGAAAAAAAAGTTTTCGTGAATGAAAGTCAAGAAAGTGTTGATTTTTTTGGTGAGCTGGTAAACTTTCTGGGAAAGCCTTTTGCACAGTAAAGTTATGTGGGGATTCCAGCTGAGACTATTGTCAATTATTAGTCCTAATACTTTATGATCAGTAACTTGTTCCACAAGTATATTATTGAGGTGTATATAGGAGGGAAATCATCGGTGAGCTTTTGTCTTTTTTGCCTAGTTGTAATGTACATCAGTTTAGTTTTTTTGCGGATGAAGTGACATGTGATTTAGTTCGGTCCATTTTACAAGATCGTTGGTACTCTCTTGCAAATGTTTTGAGAGACTGGAAGGATCAGTATGGCTGGTGTGAATTGTGGTGTCGTCTGCAAAGAGGTCGCATGTAGATCTCACATGTAGGGGTAGGTCATTAATGTAGATTGAGAAGAGTAGCGGGCCTAAAATGGAGCCTTGTGGAACGCCATACTTAAGAGTTGTTACAGAAGAGACAGTCGTCCCTAATAAGACGCATTGTTGTCGTTTTGTGATGTATGATTTTAGAAGGATAAGGGCGGATTTTGAGAGACCGTATATTTCCAGTTTTCGAATAATGAGATTGTGGTCAATGACATCGAACGCTTTTCTGAAATCAACGAATAAGACACCACAATATCTGTTGTTATTAATACTATCAAGCCACACATCTACAAGATTGATTAATGCAGAATGGCAGGAATGTTTCTGTCTGAAACCAGACTGTCCGGGATGAAGCAAATCGTACTTGTTGAAGTGATGAAGGATGTGTTTATTTAAAATGCTTTTCTAGTGGTTTTGAAAGGATAGATATGATTGATATTGGTCTGTAGTTTGAAGGATCAGTATTATCACCAGATTTATGAATGGGTATAACTTTTGCTTTTTTGAACGCATTTGGAAAACAATTTTTATCTATGCACAAATTAAAGATATACGTTAACGTGTCAGTTATAACTGGAGCCGAGAGTTTCAGAATTTTGCCATCTATGCCATCTAGTCCACGTGTTCCTGACTTTTGAGATGAAGTAGGTACTGATACACCTCGTGCACAGTTATGGGTGGAATGTGTAGTTCAGACGTGATTTTTTTTGTCATGACAAAATTGATGGAGTTCTTTAAGTTCGTTAGAGCTTGAGTGATCAGTAGTAACAACTGTATCTGGAATGGTAGAGAAGTGAGTGTTAAGTTGTTCAGCAGAAATACCTTTGATAACAGTTGATTTTGAAGAAGAACTGTTATTGTTAAGCTGGTTTATTGCTTGCCAAACCAGTTTTGGATTTTGTTTGGAAGGAAGTTAGTAACTCGCGATAGTATTTTTTTTTTTTTCCCTGCGCTTCTGAGAGTTTATTGCATTTCTTAGTGACCTTGATTCTTCTTC